>CANIUD010000133.1:1005000-1230125 GCA_947470075.1 Closterium sp. Yama58-4
TGCCCCCTTGCCTGGAGAAGCGAGCCGAGCCAGGCAGCCCCAGCTTGGATGCTCTCCCTGCTGGCCCAGCCACTGCTTCCGCTTGCCCCAAGGCTCGTTTTGCCTGGGATAGGTTCCGCCTTGGAAGCTCTGGTCTGCTCCGTCACTGTATGACATCTGCTTGACACGCTCCTTGATCTTTTATCTCACGGCAGCCATAACTCCTTGGTGAGCTCTCCTCATGTCCGTCCTTGCTCGAGGAAAGCCAACCGTTGGAGGTTAGCTTGCACGAGCTGATCGACTTTTCGATCCTTCCCAGTCGTTAGTCTCCCTTTCTGACTGGTTTGTCCCGACAAGCCCGACATGGCTTCCGTCAGCTATGTTGCTGCTCGTGGGATTTCCACCCTTCCCCGCGCGGAAGGTGTGGAGGCCTTCAAGGCCAAGGAGCAGGTCCAACTCAAGGAAAGCTCGTTGCTTGGGGAGAAGCTCAATGTCTCTCGTCGTCAGGCCATTCCTGTCGCGAAGACTGTCGTTCCCGTCTCAGCTTCCCTGTCATCTGGCCCTCCAAGGAGCCACAAGCTCCGAGCTAGCAGTGCTGCCGCTCTCGAGCAATTGAGGGTCTCAAACACAAACAGTACGTGTTTAATTGTTAAGCTCGCTCAATGCCATCTATTGCTTCCTGAAAATAAACCGTGACAACAACGAAAGGATGAACACCTTTTGACAAGCACACATTGTTTCATCCTACCCTTTTGCGCTTCAGGATACACGAGCGAGAAGAGCAGCATCATTGTCGTCGGTCTGAGCGTCCACACCGCTCCAGTCTCGATGCGTGAGAAGCTCGCCGTTCCTGAAGCCGAGTGGCCACGCGCCATCACAGAGCTCTGCGAGTACCCCCACATTGAGGAGGCCGGTGTTCTGAGCACATGCAACCGCATGGAAATCTACGTCGTGGCGCTCTCCTGGCACAGGGGCATTCGCGAGGTCACCGAGTGGATGTCAAAGGTAAGGCGATTCTTGTTCGCAAAATCAAGCCGTGCAGCCTGGTCACCTTGCATCTCAAAGGTTTTCCCTATTAAGTCCTTTCGTCTCGTATTTCCCCCTTTGTACCTACCTACAGTCGAGCGGTGTTCCCGTCGAGGAGCTCCGCCCGCATCTCTTCCTGCTCCGTCAAAGGGACGCTACGCAGCACCTTCTCCGCGTCTCTTCCGGCCTCGACTCTCTGGTGCTCGGGGAGGGTCAGATCCTCGCTCAGGTGAAGCAGGTCTTCAAGGTTGGCCAGGGAGCCGAGGGCTTCGGACGCAATCTCAACGGTCTCTTCAAGCAGGCGATCGAGGCCGGCAAGCGTGTGCGTACCGAGACCAGCATCGCCTCGGGTGCCGTGTCCGTCAGCTCTGCTGCCGTTGAGCTCGCCGCGATGAAGCTCCCGGAAGCTGGCCTGAAGGAAGCTCGCGTCATGATCGTCGGTGCTGGAAAGATGTCTCGCCTCCTGGTGAAGCATCTGCTCTCCAAGGGTTGCAACACCATGACTGTTGTTAACAGGTCCCTAGGCAGTGTAGAGCAGCTGCAGTCCGAGTTTCCCGACGCCACGCTCCTCTACAGGCCTCTTTCTGAGATGATGCAAGCAGCTGCTGAGGCTGAGGTGGTCTTTACCAGCACAGCTTCGGAGACTCTTCTCTTCGAGGAGTCCAACGTTCAGGGTCTCGGTCCTGCTGGCGATCTCACCAACGGCGTCAGGCACTTCATTGATATCTCCGTCCCTCGCAATGTTGGTTCCTGCGTGGCCAACGTTCAGCAGACCCGGGTGTACAACGTTGATGACCTCAAGGAGGTGGTTGCTGCCAACAAGGAGGAGCGGAGAAAGAAGGCACTGGAGGCTCAGGCTATCATTGAAGAGGAGCTTCAGGCCTTCGACGCGTGGAGGGATTCCCTGGAGACGGTTCCGACCATTAAGAAGCTCCGCCAGAAAATTGAGGGCATCCGACAGTCCGAGCTGGACAGAATCCTGGCGAAGATGGGTGAGGAGCCGACCAAGAAGCAGAAGAAGCTGATTGAGGAGCTGAGCAAGGGTATTGTGAACAAGATTCTCCATGGACCCATGACCCACCTCAGGAGCGATGGCAGTGATGCGAGGACAGTGAGTGAGACGTTGGAGAACATGTATGCCTTGGAGCGAATGTTCGACCTGGCTGCTGAGGAAGCCAGCGGCCGGCGATGAGTCCTCCGTCCATAGGTTTTAGTTTATCTGTTGATGTGAAACTGTAAATTAAAGATGCACCAGTTTTGATATTTAATGGTTTGTTCCCTGTGTTCAATGAGCTCTGACATTATCAAGTTGTAGGTAAAATCAGAACATGAACTCTGCTTTAGTAAAGCTAAGTTATGATCCCAACAATGATATTAAATGTCTTGTTCGATCAGACTGGTGGACATTTGCAGATATAGCGTTTTATCTTCAACTATAAAACTGGTAATAACTTATCACATAGCTCTCGATCTTTCTTACTGCATAACCTCTTGCTGTAATTTTCTACCCAAGTATGCAGGAAAGGAAACAACCAATAGTTCTGAAAATGATTACCATGAACTCCAGTGTGTTCCATTCCATCAAACAAGCAGAATGATTGATAGTGCACCAATAGCAGTTACCTATGAACTGATGCCCACATAGAGTGCGGCACTGTACAGAAGAACTACCAACCGGCTTAGCAAACGAAATCACATTCACATCACAATTAATCTGGTTTTTTTTCGTGCTCGCATTTTCATTCAAGCAGTCGCAGCTGCCAACACGTCCTTGGCCTTCCCACCATCCTGTGCCTTCCTGAGCTTGATACGGAAAAGAGCCTGCTTGCAGCGAGTCACATAACACATGGATCCACCAAGGTCGGAACACATTACACAGGACTACACCGGGCACCATAGATATCACGTAGATGTGCAAACAAATAAGAAAAACAAGGTATGTAACAGTGGCGGAGAACTGACCTTGGGGTTGGGTCCGAACTGCAGAGAGTCGCCAGGGTGCAGGCGGGCAGGGGACCCTGGAGTGAGCTTTGACCGTGCTCCGTCCACTCTGCAGGGTGGAGGGGAAAGAGAGAGCTTAGGTGATAATCGTTAGTTGCTGGTAAAGAATAGGAAACTGCTAAAACAAATGGCCATGGATGCTGTTGAGGCTGACCGTGCTTGGAAAATAAGTCAAAACACTGGAATTTAGGTGCTTTTAAAAACCCACCTGACAATCCAGGTGCCCCTGACAATTCACCTGACAATCCATGTGCACCTGAAAACCCACCTGACAAGCCAGGTGCCCTGGTTCTGGCTGAGGTCTGTCGCATAGAAGGTGTGGTCACTGCGGCTCTCAATGCGGCAATGCTTCTCCTCCACCTGCCATTACCACGCCATGCAATGTCGTGCCATGCCATGCCATGTCGTGCCATGCCATGCCATGCCATGTCGTGCCATGCCATGCAATGAATGTCGTGCCATTCAACCGGAACCATGGCATGTCCATGCAATGCAATGCCAAATGCATAAACGGACAGGAAAGAGAGCGTGAGAATCTAACATCGTTGAAAATTGTAACACCCAATGCTAGTGCTAGTGCTTGCATATCCACTTCTGAAACAGCACAAAACAGGTGCAAGCAGGGCTGGAGTTAGTGCCAACGTGCTGGCAGTGCCAACGTGCTGGCAGTGCCAACGTGCTGGCAGTGCCAACGTGCTGGCAGTGCCAACGTGCTGGCAGTGCCAACGTGCTGGCAGTGCCAACGTGCTGGCAGTGCCAATGATCTGTAGCAAGTGACGGCAGAGACAGAAGGGATGCTGAGACGAAGTGATATGTGTGTGTGTGTGTGTGTGTGTGTGTGTGTGTGTGTGTGTGTGTGCATGTGGGTGTTGAGCATGAATATGAGCGTGTAACGAGGGGTACATACCCCAGGCAGAGAGATGACCGCTGCTGTGCCGCTGGCAGGTGCACACTCCGCAGAGCTGCAGAGAGAGAGTGGGGGGGAGGGAGGGGTGGAAAAGGGAGGCGGGGGAAAGAGAGAGGTGAGTGCTGCTGTGCCGCTGGAAGGTGCAAACTCTGTGGAGCTGCAGAGAGAGTGCCGGTGAGGGGCATGTGGTCAGCAGCAGGATGGGGCGACCAGCAAGAGTCGCAGGGGGCTTTCAGGAAAAGGGTGGTTCTCACTCACCCAACGATGGTGATAGCCGAGGTGATGGTGGTGGCCGGAGCGCCTTCAGGGGCCGTGGCAATAGCGAGAGGCAGGATGGGGCGACCAGAGTCAGTGAGAGTGCCGGTGAGCGGCATGCGGTCAGCAGCAGGCAGCAGGAACCACTCGGCATCGGTTGCTCGCTCCAATGCATCGTCATCCTCCATCCACTTGGCTAGATTCGAATCCGCCTAGCAGGTGGTGAGGGGAAGGGGGGGTGTAAGAGGAGTGGGGGAGGTGAAGCGAAGAACTGGGAATGACTAGGCGCCCTCCGCATTGGTTGCTCTCTCCAATGCGTCGTCATCCTCCATCCACTTGGCCAGATTCGAGTCTGCCTGGTCGTGAGGTGGAAGAGCGGAGGGAATAAGGAGCAGGGAATAACGTGAATGAATGCAGCATCCGTTTCTTGGACTAATACGAATAACAAGTGTACGACTTTTGAGACGTCTCAAAAGTCGTTTCTTGGACTAATACTAACAACAAGTGTATCGCCCACGTGTCTATGCCTCCCCTCTACAACACCCCCACGCGCACTCCCCACTAGTCCCCACTCGTTCCCATTACTCACCCTGTCTGTGATTCTGCAGTAGGGCGCAAGCCCACGTATCCCCTTGCAATTCCCCCATTCCCCTCCCCACTGGTTCCCACTAGTTCCCACTCGTTCCCATTACTCACCCTGTCTGTGATTCTGCAGTAAGGCGCGCGGCCTTCCAATGCGAACCTGGAGGGGTGGGGGTGGAGAGGGGTGGAGAGGGAGGGGAGAGTAGAGAAGGGAGCAGTAGAGGAGTGATGAAGGATAAGAGAGGAGAATAAGGAACGCCCTAGGGGAGGAGGAGAGGAGGGGAGTGGACTTGAGCTAGCACAGCGAACAGCGATTCTTGTGGCTACCCATTCCTTACTCCTGTGCTTACTGACATGATCTCAGCCACGCCTATCCTCACTCCCGTGCTTCTGACTTAGCCTGCCTACTCGGACAGCACTCATCCATCCCCACTCACATACTGTCAGTCACCAAACACTGCCTGACTCACGTGTTGCTGGTGCGCACCCATTTGAGCATGGCGGGCATGAAACAGCTTCATCACCACCACCTGCTGACCGAGCACCAACACACACACATGCTGCCTCGTCTCACCCATCCACGCCTGTCCCCACCCAGAAACAGTACAGGGCTCGTGTGTTGCCCATGCCCACCGCACTCCACCACTCACGTGTTGCCGGTGAGCACCCATTTGAGCATGGCGGGCATGAACAGCTTCATCACCACCTGCCCGCCCATCTTGCCCCAATGGGGGATGCGCCAGTTCACCAGCCACTGGGGGGGGGAAGGGGGGAGAGGGGGGAGGAGGGGGATGGAGGAGGGAAACGCTTGGTGGGAAGATGGAGTGAAGTCCATGAAAAATGCGCCATCCACTCGAGGGGGGGGTTGGGTTTGGGTGTGGGTAAGAGAATGAAGGGGTGCGGAGTGTGAAACGGAGTGACTCACTCACTGGCGAACCCACACACACACAGTACACGGTGATTGACAGTCACATACCGAGAGTGGAGCAAAGCCCTCCCCCAGATAAGCCCGGTAGGTAGACGCCATGATGGCAGCGGTGCGGGCCATGCCATGCACGGCCCCCACTCTGAGCCGCCTCTCCGCCTCATACTGCTGCACCACGCCCGCCACGTCCATGTGCTGCCGGAGCTGCCCGCCCTTGCTGCTCGCTTTCTTCTTCGCCCCTTCCACTGCCTTCTCAAGATCAAGGGCCAGTTGAAAGCCGTCCTGGGAGAGAGTAGGGGCAACAAGTGGGGAAGGGAGGAGAGGGAGGGAGTGAATGAGGGAGAGAGGGGGGGGAGGGAAAAGGGGCAGAGAGTGAGGCAAGCGCCCTTCTCCAAGCCGTGCCATGCCATGCACGGCCCCCACTCTCAGCCGCCTCTCCGCCTCATACTGCTGCACCACACCCGCCACGTCCATGTGCTGCCGAATCACGCCGCCCTTGCTAGCTGCTTTCTTTTTAGCGCCTTCCACTGCTTTCTCAAGGTCCAGGACCAGTTGAAAGCCGTCCTGGGGGAGAGTAGGGGTGGCGGATGGAAGTGGGGGATGAGGGAGGGAGTGAACGACGGAGTGAATGAGGGAGTGAGTGAGGAAGGGAGGGGGGCAGAGAACAAGGCAATGTGCACGGATGGGTCATGCACCCGCCTGCCCCATGTTGGGCTGCATGGTCGGTTCTGAATCTGCTCTGATTCAAAACAAACCTGGCCTTGGGACGAACCAGAACACATCACACACACTCTCTCACCTCGATGGCCATGCATCCGCCCTGCCCCATGTTGGGCTGCATGGCATGAGCAGCATCCCCCATGAGGGTCACCCTCCCCTTGCTCCACTGCAGGATGGGAATGCGGTCGTAGATGTCTCGCCTCAGCACGTCCTCCTCGGGCGTCGCCTGAATGAGATCCACCACCCCGTCCGCCCAGTTCCCGAAGAGCTTCATCAGCCGCTGCTTGCGACCTGGAAGAGAGATGGGAGTGGGTGAAAGGGAGAGGGGAGAGAGGGGAGAGAGGGGGGATAGGGAAGGGAGAGGGGGGAGGGGAAGGAGGAGAGACAGACAAAGGGAGGGACACAAGAGAGACAGAGAGAAGAGGGTAGAGAGAGGGCATGGGGATGCGGTCGTAGATGTCTCGCCTCAGCACGTCCTCCTCGGGCGTCGCCTGGATGAGATCCACCACCCCGTCCGCCCAGTTGCCATACAGCTGCATCAGCCGCTGCTTGCGACCTGCAGAGGGGGTGCATTCAAGCGTAGCAAGCATAGCAGGCTCGTGGCAGAAAGCGTAGCACTGCGTGTTGCCCAACTCCACGTGACAAGTATGTGTGTGTGTGTGTGTGTGGGAGCATGTGCGCGTGACAAGTATGTGTGTGCGGGTGGGTGGGAGCATGCGTGCGAGAGTAGCGAGTATGTGTGTCATCCATGCCCGGCAGCAACAACAGGGGGAGGAGAGGATGGCAGAACTCACAGCCGGGGGGGTCGGAGCCGCCAGCAGGCTCGTTGTAGAAAGCATACCACTGCATCTTGCCAAACCCCACGTCGCTGCTGACAAAGTACTGCCTGTGGCCCAGGAACACGCGGTACCTGGTGGTTGGGTTGGGAGAGATACGGGGAGATCCAGAGGGCAGTGGGGGGAGGAGGAAGGAAGAAAGGAGGGGGTTAGGGATGAGCCTGTTTAATTAAGTAGCTTGTTTAATTAAGTAGCATGAGCTGTGTAGTATGTGCAAGTCACCAATGCCTGTGTAGCATATGTGGTCCGAGCACGTTGGGATACCTTTTATCAGAGCAGATCACCACAATTCCACTTACCCCGCGGTCTCAATGTCGTGCGGAACATAGTCACAGATGCCCGTGTTGCATGTGTAGTCGGAGTAGGTGGGATGAGATGAACACAAGCCCCTGTTGACAGAAGGCGACAAACAACCTCAGCAGGGCACCGCACAGCACTCACCCCACGGTCTCAATGTCGTGCGGCACAAAGTCACAGATGCCCGTGTAGCACGTGTAGTCGGAGTAGGTGGGCTCTGTCACTCCCAGCAGCACATCTCGCACCTGCACCCGTGCACCCATGCACCCATGCACCCATGCACCCATGCACCCATGCACCCATGCACCCGTGCATCCATGCACACATTCACCAATGCAATGCACCAAAGACAACAAGCAGCAAGAACGCAAGAGAACGGAAGGGACTTGCGAGGTGACTGCAAGTAAAGTTGTCACGTGCCATCCCCCCCACAGCCCCGTTACACTCATTGAGCCAGTTCAGACGTATCCTACCCACTGTAGGCATGACCTCCCCTCCCCCTCACAATCCTGCGTGTCCTGTCCTGGGCCACTAAGCCTCGGGAGCTCGTCAGCTCTCCAGCACATCAGCTCGACATGCACCAGGCTTCCCCTGCTTCACTAGGCTCCCGCACATCAGCTCGTCAGCTCTCCAGCACATCAGCTCTCCAGCACATCAGCTCTCCAGCACATCAGCTCTCCAGCACATCAGCTTGACATGCACCAGGTTTCCCCTGCTTCACTCACACACTCGGCATGCCTCACGACAGCGCGCACGCACGCACGAACGCACACGCGCACCTTGGAGCGAATGCCGTCAGCGCCAACCAGCATATCGCCATACACCGTGCTGCCGTCACTCAGCTTCACCGCCACCTGGTGGTGGGAGAGTGGGGGGAGGACGGGTGGGCAGGAGGAGAGGGTGTGGCGAGGAGAGGGTGTGAGGAGGGGAGAGTGGGGAGGGGTGTGGGGAGGAGAGGGTGTGGGGGGGAGTGGCTGTGAGGAGGAGTGGAGAGGGTGTGGGGAGGAGTGGAGAGGGTGCAGAAATGCGACGTTGTATGCATGCGTTTACACGAGAACGTGGCAGATGGAAGAGGGGAGCGG
Organism: Closterium sp. Yama58-4; assembly: GCA_947470075.1. NCBI lineage: Eukaryota > Viridiplantae > Streptophyta > Zygnematophyceae > Desmidiales > Closteriaceae > Closterium > Closterium sp. Yama58-4. Next base: position 1,013,611 of record CANIUD010000133.1, read on the forward strand.
CAGGTAAAGACAGAGAGGGCGTGGAGAACGGAGGGTGTGAGGAGGAGAGGATGTGGGTAAGGGAAGGGGTGGGAAGGAGAGGGTGTGGGAGGGGAGGTAGACGACTGGTGGAGTGGAAATTCGAATTTCAGTTGGTGGCACTTGCTTGCGCCCTGGTCTTCAAAGTCAACGCACCTGCTTGCCCTGGTCTTCGAAGTCAACGACGGTCAACCCGTTCCGGATGATGCCCTCCCCAACAGCGTCCACGAGGATCTGCTGGAGAGTCATGCGGCTGATCACGCGCGTCACTGGTAACCCGCCCTCCGCTGCTGGCGTGAACGTGTCGAACTTGACGTACCTGAGGGGTACAGGAGGATACAGGATAGGGGGGTACAGAACAGGGGCATGGGAGTAGGAGTGCTCACTATGAGGCTGCGTGAAGAGTCGCTATCCTGCTAGCTTGAACGTGTCGAACTTCACGTACCTGATGGGATGTGGGTTACAGGGGAAAGGGAGCAAACAACTTGATAATTATAACTTTCGGGTCCTTTTGTCCTCTTTATTTTCCAGTATTTCGGGTTGTTCGTGTGACGTCCTACTTAAAAACATGACTACAACCAACTTGAGAGTGCCTGTCGCACGCACCATTCGCCGGTGAGCCCGTCGCAGAGCCCGTTGATGCGGTCGCCCGTGATGCACCCCGCCGCCATCACCTCCTCCGCCACGCGCAGGTCCACCGCCTCCAGCGCTCCCGCCAACCCCGCCAGCCCCGGCACGAGGTGCGAATTGTCAAACCGACACAGCAAGCCGCGTCATGCGGTTGACTGCTAATGCGTTGCAATACGGATCCTTTGTTTCGTGCGAGATTTTCTCGTCATCCAGTCCCACCTTTATCGAGGAGTTTCTCTAACGGGGACAGCGACTACCGCACGCACCATTCGCCGGTGAGCCCGTCGCAGAGCCCGTTGATGCGGTCGCCCGTGATGCACCCCGCCGCCATCACCTCCTCCGCCACGCGCAGGTCCACCGCCTCCAGCGCCGCCAGCGCGTTGCTCTGAATCTGAATCGGCCCGCGGTACTGCCCCTCGCCGCGAATCGCGGTCAGATCCCGCTCGAAGACCTGATGGGTGCGCAGCCAAAGGGGGGGTCGGGAAGGGGGGAGGAAAGGGAGGAGGGGAGAATGAGGGAGGAATTATAAGGAGGGGGAAGAGACTAGTGACTGTAAACCTTGCAAGAAATAGGACATACTTACGAAACCAAGGAATTGGATAAGTTGTATGCGTCATTAACCTATAACCGCGTCACAAAAAGCACATGCACTTGTGAAGGAGGATAAGAATCCCACGGCTGTGAAAGATTACCTCCACGTCAATCCCACGGTTCTTGCATGACAGCGCGAACACGAGACCGCCGATTCCCGCCCCCGCTACAATCACTTTGAACGGCGACTTGGCGAGTTCTGGGTCAAGCCCGCTCGACCCCGAATCCGCGACTCGGGAAGGCGCATCGCTGACGGCTGTAGCTCGAACGGCTGTAGCTCGAGATGAGGGGAACCGACGGGGGATTGAGCGTTTGCTGCAAGAGGCCAGCCGTCTCTGGAGGGTGACGATGCTGTGAGAGGAATTGAGTGGAACGGTGGCGGCTGTGAGGCGCTCGCGCGCTAAAATACTCCGTGGAACAGGAGCGAGGTGAGAAGCCATGACTTTTTTTCCTGCTTTTTCCGAAGTGGACAGGCGCAGTGCGAAGGAGTGAGCCTCACTACCTGTGGGTTAAACAGTAGCAAGCAGAATGCACGATTCTCAACGTAACTACCGTTAAACTAAGGTTACTAACAGCACAAGCAGAGTGCTTTACGCGATCCAGGGAAATGCAAGAACGGTTTCTTGGTAACTGTTGTGAGTGAGTTGTGGGGGCTGTGACATGTCCGAAGTGATCTGGTGTCGCGAAGGAAAGACAGCTTTGAGCATCAGTCAGTGGGGTTGGAGTTGCTGCTGCTGTGCTGCTCTTCTCACGCTGCTGACGCTCTGGTCTGGGCTGAAATCGAGGCACGGGAATCTGGGAGGTCCAAGGTAAAGGTTTATGTTATAGGGGAGACCCTCTTTGGTATTACCCCGGCGATCGATCGTAATCTGCCCGAGGCTTAAGGCGTGTTAATTTTTTTCGCTTCCATGGTCCGCACCGTTCGCCGTCCGGACATTTTATGGTAGCCTTTCTCGTTGATCATCGCGAAAATTCTCGCGCGTCACTATGCGACGTCGTAGCTGTAAGGACCACCAATGAAACATTCCACAATTTTCGGTGCACATAACCGTCCGAGCGACTCCCGTCCGTCTGCCGGACAGTGAAACCAAACCGTCATTTGATTGGCCGACGATGATTTTAAACAAAACGCATTTCCCCAATCAAAAGTCTCGCGACGCGTATTTCTCCTGAGCGAAACCGTCTCGCGACGCGTATTTCTCTTGTAACATTGCTTTTTTTCGCAAATGAAAAAATGTTATAGATTCTCCGCCCGGACTAACCTACGTCCGGACGCGAGGCCAGAACCGTCCGTACGCTTATTTAGGACGGTCTCGGGACCATCGTCTGGACAAACGGCTTAAAAAAAAAAATGTAGCACGCGTTTAGTTTTCTCCAGTGACAAAAGGTTGCCTCCGTTGAACAGTTCGCTGTCTGAATGAGCAAAGAGGCGGAGTGGAGAGTTCCCTAAAGCAACAGCCAAGAAGTTTCTGACAGTCCTACTTCCAAAAGGGAAACTGACGACACAAAATTAACTCACGAGCTGGCAAAGGCCGTGCCATGTCATCCCAGCATCCTCGAAGAATCTATGTCGCAGACACGTGGCGGAAGAATCGCTCTGAGAAGCCCAAATAAGTGGAAGTGAATACGTTACCCAATCAGAGGTGTATACGCCTCTGGTCTGAAATGTCCCCGTATCGCGCTGCCAACTGCGTCAGCGCTCCCATTCGTCAAATGCGACACGCGGAATGATTGCACTCGAGGTCGTGGATTCGACCCTCCAAGCAAAGATAGGGGATCTGTACTCGGTAGGAGGACACCATTCCCAGGTCGGTGGTATGCATATATATCTTTTCGTCGGCTACAGCTACCATCTTGTACCAGAAATAGGGCCTAGCATTAATCACAGAATTTAAGAATATGGAAACAGGTCAAGATAAAGCGAAAGCAACCAAACCACTTCCTGAAAGCCCAATACGTTTCCATGAAATTTTGGAATCATACAGATAGAGAATATAGCTAAGCCCTTTCAATTTCCAACCCCATCTCCATCCATGATTAGGCAGGCAGGGCAAAATTTGATGATTGAAATGTCTAACGTTCTGAAACCTGTAAATTCGTTCATTATAAGCCACCTAAACTGCTCCATTGCCCACCCTGTCTTCATCCGCGTTCGATGACGGGACAGCCGCGTAGCCATGTAACGATGTGTTTGTAACACACAGGGGACCGAACTTCCACTGTGCAAGGAAGACAGCTAGATGCCACGTCATGATGACGAAGAAGGGCCAAAAGTAGGCGTGGGGGAAGGGGAAGAGTGCGTCGTATCCAAGCAGGCGGGGCCGCCAGCAGTCAAAGACAAGCCAGATGGACTGCGGGGAAAAGAAGGGAGGGTGCCATGGTTGGGAGAGGAGAGTAGAGCAGAAGGTGAAACCAGAGTTGATAGGTGTGGGGGAAGGGGAAGAGCGTGTTGTATTTGAGCAGGAGGGGGCGCCAGCAGTCAAAGACAAGCCAGATGGACTGCAGGGAAAAGAAAGGGGGGTGGCATGCATGGGATGAGGGGAGGAGGGACTAGAGGAAGAGGAAGAGCGTGTTGTATGCGAGCAGTTGGGGCCGCCAGCAATCAAAGACAAGCCAGATGGACTGCAGGGAAAGGAGAAAGGGCAGCGAGAGGGAAAGGTGAAACAGCAAATAGACTAGAGATGGCAAGAGCAGCTAGATCAGCTTACATGAGCTGCCCAGTTTCCCACAGCGAACTTGAGGGAGTTGACTTTAGCAGGAAGAGGAAGTGTGCCAGCTGTAGCAGCACGTCTGTAGCGTCCCACACGTAGAGGGTGAAGGCTCAGCTGAGCAGAGCAGCAAGCGTGCCTGAGAGGCCCAGTCATGGGGACAGCAAGAGGCCAACAGAATCTCAAGAGGCGTTCAGGATCGCACCTGAGCGGCCCAAATCATCTCACCTGAGCGGCCCAGTTGCCCACAGCGAATTTGAGAGAGACTCCGCGGCAGGCAGCGAGTGGTGGTTGCCAGATGGCGAAGGCAATGGACTGGGGGAGCAGGAAGAGGAAGTGGGCCAGCTGTAGCAGCACGTCTGTAGCTTCCCGCACGTAGAGAATGCCGCCACCCACCCCCACCATGCCCATGATCGTCAGCGCCACGTAGGCGTCACTCGGGGGAGGTAGCAACTGCACCTGCTGCTGCTGGTGGGGTTGTGCGTGGTGCTGGGTGGTGGAGTGGGTTCCAAAGGTTTCTCCTGGAGGAGCGGTGATTCTAGGTGGAGTGCTTTTGGGTGCGTTTCGGCCGGGATGAGATGAAGTGGAGGAGATGGAAAAGGAGGAGGCGGAGGAGGAGGAGGAGGGGGAGCGGGAAGAGGCGGAGGACGGGGAGCGGGGAGAGGCGGAGGAGGGGGAGGAGGGCGAGAAGGCGGGCCGGGAGGCATAAATAGCAGCAGAGGAGGAGGGGCTGACAGGGAGACCACTGGCTGCTGCTGCATACGCTGCTGTGGCCCGTTTCCTCTTCCTTTCCACGGCGACAAAGAGGAGGACGTAGAGAAGGAGGGTTAGGAACTCGATGGCGTGGGGGAGGGTGGCGAGTTGGGTTAGGAGGTAGGAGAGGACGTCTGATGAGAGGAAGGAGAGCGGGTAGTAGAGGTCTCGCAGCCAGAAGGACGCGAAGACGATGATCTGCGTGGCGATCATTGTGAGCGAGGTGAAGTGTGCATGGGGGTGCGAGCGCACGTGCAGCACCTGGGGTGGGGGAAGGGAGGGTGGGGGGATGGGGAGGGAGACAGACGGAGGAGTGAGGTAGTGGAAGGGTGATAGAGAACATGCCCTAGAAAAAGGTGCGGGAGGAAGGAGAGAGAGGATGGGAAGGAGGGAGGAGAGGAAGGAGGTAGGAAACGATGTCTAAGGAGAGGAAGGAGAGCAGGCAGTAGAGGTATCGCAACCAGAAGGAGGCGAAGTCGATGATCTGGGTGGCGATCATTGGTGGCGATATGCGAGGGAGGTGAAGATTGCTACGTGGGTGAAATGGCTCGTGCAAGCTGGGCCCGTGTGATAAAGGCGTGCTCGCATGGGAGGCGTCGTCTGAAGAGGACATGTATCAATTCAGTCATTCCACGCATGTGGCGACCTTCGAAGGAACGGGCGTAGAAGAGGAAGGAGACTGAGAGAGCTAGAAACGGAGAGCACAGCCGAGACCACCATGTCCCAATCGAACAGCTCTGCCTGCTGACTCAGCGACTCTGTCTCCCCCGCTAGTTGCCATTCCCTGTTTCAATCGCACAGCTCTAGCTGCCTGCGTGCCCATCTATTTTACAGCCCCAATGACTGTCATCTTACCCACCTGAGAAAAGACCGCCAACGCTTTAAAGGCGGAGAGAGAGCACAGCTGACACGACCATGTCCCAATCGAATAGCTCTGCCTGCTGACTCAGCGACTCCGTCTCCCCCGCCACTGCCATCCCACCCCATTTCTTACTACCTTACCCCCACTGCAAGCCATTTTGCTCACCTGAGAAAACACTGCCAGAGCTTGAAATCCAGAGAGCACAGCTGACACGACCATGTCCCAATCGAACAGCTCCGCCTGCTGACTCAGCGACTCCGTCTCCCCCGCCACTGCCAGCGGCCCAAAGAACTCACTCCCCTCCCCCGCCTGCTCCGCCGGGATTGTACTCGTTACAGTGCCCTCCATTACAAGCACGTCGGCGACAATGGTCGTATCATCCGCCTCGGATCCCAACTCGTCTAGAAGATCTGCTTTCGTGATGTCCGTTCGTTCTTTCAGAGTGTGCGGGTCAATCACCCCTACTCCTGCCGCTGCTCCGCCTGCTGCTCCTGCTTCTCCTTGCCCTTCTTCCCCCCCACTGCTGCCGGCAGCGGCAGCAGCAGCAGCGGCGGCGTTGCTCTTCCCCTCCCCGTTGACTCCATACTTAGCCACGGCTATCCGTTCCAAGCGCTCCTCTGCCTGCTCCTGAGCGTGCTTTTGCCACTCCGCCTGGGGGGGGGGGGGGGGGCGGGGGGGGAGAGACAGAGAGGCAGGGGGGGGGGGGGAAGAGACAGAGAGGTAGGGAGGGGGGGGGAAGGGAGAGAAAGCATGGTGAGGTACACAGGGAGCCATCCTGCTATCGAGGTGACTTTTGAGTCGACTCAAAAGTCACTATGGCACCTAACTGGTGTCCACTTCAGCATGGTGAGGTACACAGGGAGCCATCCTGCTATCGAGGTGACTTTTGAGTCGACTCAAAAGTCACTATGGCACCTAACTGGTGTCCACTTCAGCATGGTGAGGTACACAGGGAGCCATCCTGCTATCCTCTCCAACTGCTCTCCGCCTGCTCCAACTGCTGACTTTTGAGTCGACTCAAAAGTCACACTGCTATCCTCTCCAACTGCTCTCCGCCTGCTCCAACTGCTGACTTTTGAGTCGACTCAAAAGTCACACTGCTATCCTCTCCAACTGCTCTCCGCCTGCTCCAACTGCTGACTTTTGAGTCGACTCAAAAGTCACACTGCTATCCTCTCCAACTGCTCTCCGCCTGCTCCTGTCTGTGGTTCTGCCACTCTGCTTGGTGGGGTGATGGAGAGGGGACACAGGGGGTGGAGAGAGGTATAGAGGGGGCGAACGGGGCGAAGGAGGAAGGAAGAGGAGAGAGGCGGACGGGGAAAGTGAGAATGAGGAGGGGAGAGCCACACTGCTCTTTGCTCCAAGCTCTCCTTACACTTTCCTCTGTCGAATCACCCCTCTTGTGTTTCCGCATTTGCTTCTCTGAGCCGCGTGGACAATTCATTGCTCTCGCGTCGCTAGTTTCTTTTGCTAAAGCCCTCTGAAGGGATTCGCTTGCGAGGATGCGCAGAAGAGAGATTTGGTCCCGTTGTTACACCCACCAGGCACCAGGCTTCAGCCATGGTGATATGCACACCCACCACGCACCAGCTCCCCACAGTCAAGACGCAAGGCAAGGAACACACCTACACCTCGTTCTTCACCTTGAACCGCACGCAGCAGCAGCAGCATGTTGCACCTCCTAGGCACCCCACACCACCCCACCCCACCACCAGGCACCACGCCGCACCACCAAACACCATGTTCCACCGCCTCACCACGTTTTTCGCCTTAAACTTCAGCACCAGCAGCATGTTGCACCTCCGCGGATCCGCATACGGATCTTCCGCCTTCGCGGACTCCTCCCCTTCCCCTCCCCCCGCGCCTCCCCCCAACCGGCTCTGGCACCCGACCATACACAGCACCCCCGCGCGCATGGAAAAATACCCCTCCGCGCGCACCACCACCGTCCCCATGTAGCTTTCCGCCCATTCCGTCTGCGATGTGATATAGACGAGCGCGCCCACGTCCAATGTGCCGTTTTCCGTCGGAACGACGTGCTCCGTCCAGAAATCGAACGCGCCCGAGTCGGTCGTCAGGACCTTGTGCCGGACTGCCGGCTGGGCGGTTGTTCCTGCCGGCAAACCGTCTGCTGCTGCCGGCGATGATGAAGTGTCGTTTCCGTCGGCTGCAGCTGCTGCTGCGGCGGCGGCGGCGGCGGCGGCGGAAGCGGGAGGGTCTTGGTAGCGCCATTTGCCGCGAATGACGGAGTTGGAGGAGAGGAGGAAAGGGACGGCGGGGAGCGGGGTGGCAGCGCCATCAGAAGACGACAATTCCGGCACGTGCGGCTGGCAGTGCGAGAGAACGGCATCGCGGATAAAGCCGCCCGACATTAGCCGCGTCTCGGCGACGCCGGGTTTGGCGGAGAAGACGAGAAGAAGGAGGGAGAGAAGGGGGAGCCAGCCGGAAAACTGCGAGAAGCGATTTACGAGAAAGCGAGGATGGAAATAAGGAAGGCTCTGGGAAACGGGAGCTGAAAAGGCTCTCCTCGAGTCGCGTCCGAAGATAGGGTTATGAGGCGCCGTAAGAAGCGGGCGCCGGCGCTGGTATGGACATTGTTTACTGCCCATACGGGAAAGCAGCGTGTTTGCGGCTCGGTTGTATTGGATTCCCATTCCACGTGGCACATCTGTAGTTTTCATCGTAAGCACGATTATCGTGGTGCATGGAGTGCCCACCGCCAGAAGCGGGAGATATCGAATCGAACGCTCCGCGGAAAGTAGACCTCTTTTTTTCGTCCTTCGGTAGTGGATGCTCGGTGTTGTTGGATCCCAAGATATCCAAGAAATCATGGGGCGAATGCGGCGAATGGGAAAACGTGTGGAGCGGTGTGGGTGGGATTGGGATCAGGGCTGTCGATTGGTTTGGGGCCAGAACTTGAGAGGCTGAGGTGCCCAAGAAGTTGCCCTGAAAGTTACGGGCTGAGAGCAAACCTAGCACTTGAAATCAGGGCTACCAGCTTTTTTTCACATTTTTGCGGGTCTTAACGCTATATACTATTTTTCGGAAAGACCACCCAATCTAGTGTCCGTTATCGTCATCACCTAGGCAATAGGCTGAGGTACGAAACATGTCGATGTATTTGACGGGGATGGGAAAGAAAGGAAGTGGGGTAGTGGCTGGGAGGAGGTGGGGGGACGGGTGAGATGAGAGGGAGGTGTTACTATGGGACAAAAAGGGCTAGCCGCGAGATCTGCACTTGAAATCCGGGTTAGACCCACAACCAGCACTTTACGGGGACGGGCTGCCCTCAAAGCCAACCCTTAAAAATCGGAAGCTAGGCCCGACACAACCCTTAATGTTCAGGGCATTAAGGGCATTTGCCCTTGAATCGTCAGCCCTGATTGGGATAGGTGAATAAAGGGCAATGGGGCTGGGGATGGGTTCTGTGAAGGCTGCAGGAGGGTCCAAGGTCGATTGGGGCTGTGCGCAGTAGCCCGAAATGCATGTCGAAACGCAGTCTCATGTTCTGCGAAGTCCATGTCCATGCGATGAACCGCATTACAGACTTGGTATGACCAGTTCCAACTCTCTGTTTAACTGTTCACGCCCCGAACTGACTCGGGGTCACGCTGACCTGGATGGATCCTGTCGCCAAGTGAGGGAGGGGCAATGAAACGAGAGGGGATTGCTCCAGGTGAGGGATGCTGAGGCGGGGATGGGTTTGTAACGAGTTGCATTGGACGAACAGTATAGATAATGTAGCTTTACAGGAACCGGTGATGTCAGCTCCAATATTAGGCTTAATATGTGCTCAGCTGTAGAATAATATGCACTTTTGACCTTTAACAGAATATGATAAGAGTTTTTTTTCAAAATATGTATGCGCATTGAAGTTAGTTGGTATGGAGTAAAAGTCCCTGGAGGACAAGGAAGCATGTAATGGCGACTTTATAAATTAGGCGTCATGACTATGTTGACTATGTTAACGGATCTGACTATGTTGCCTTCCCCCCACCCTGCACAGACTTCAAACTAGCAGGAAATCCCTTCAGAGCAGAGTCAAGTCAACCCTCGACCATTTAGTGCAAGAGATTTCAGGAATGAAAAATCCTTGTTGTTTGGTTTCTGGCGCGACGCGACCCGCTCACCGCTGATTAAAAACTCACCACGACTTCCGAAACTCCCCGCTGACAAGTTTCCGTATCCTTCAAAACTGCTCAGAATCAGAATTCCGTTTGTTAGGCGTTTCAATTCCACGAGATTATAATATCGCAGTAGTCACCTTGAGTATCCGTCATTGCCATGCTATCCGTTCTCATAAAAGCTTCTCATTCAACCATCCGTCAGGGGATCACGTCCGTCCAGCCATCCACTAGTCCTCCGATTGTCCGGCTTTAACCCATCGCGTCCGTCCGCCCGCAAATCCGTCCGTCCATTGAATCCGTCCGTCCGTTCAGCGACCACTCATGGCGGCGGCAGCGATGGCGGCGATGGCAGCGGCGGCGTCGCGGTTCGGCGGCAAGGGCGGCATGCAGTGGCACGACTGGCAGACGCTCATGTCCGAATTCAACGAATCGCACGAGATGCAGAACCAGTGGGTGCAGCTATACCCGCCGCCCGTGCTGTTCGATTTAGGCATCAACGTCATCCTCAAAGACAGGGAGCCGGCCGCCAGCAAGGTATGGGAAGGGGAGTTGAAGCAGTCTGCTGCAGAAATTGCACTCAGGGAGGTGAGCGGAGGGGAAGGGAAGCGTTGTTTACAGGGCTTGTAGGGGAGGGGAGACTGGCAGACGCTCATGTCCGGATTCAACGAATCGCACGAGATGCAAAACCAGTGGGGTGCAGCTGTACCCGCCGCCCGTGCTGTTCGACCTTGGGATTACCGTCATCCTCAAAGACCGCGACCCGACCACTAGCAAGGTGAGGGGAGGGGGTTGCGATGGGGATGTGAGGGGATGCGAGAGGAAAGGGGACAGCGAAAGGGGAAGGGAGGGAGGCGAAGGGAGGGATGCGAAGAGAGGGATGCGAAGAGAGGGATGCGAAGAGAGGGATGCGAAGAGAGGGATGCGAAGAGAGGGATGCGAAGAGAGGGATGCGAAGAGAGGGGGTAAGACTGATCTTCCATGTTGGGGAGGGAGTGAGTCCCTGTGAGAGGAGGGAGTGAGTCCCTGTGAGACAGTTCAATCGTTGGCGTGCGTCCCATTTCCCAATCGGTGACGTGCTGACACGCTGTGGATGATCTCCACCTCCCGCCTTCAATCTGTACCTCGACCTACCCCATCCCACCCCACCCCACCCCATCCCTCCCCACCCCACCGCACCGCACCACACCACACCACACCACAGGCGCAGCTGCTGTCGTTCCTGGAGGAGAATGTGCTGCTATTGGTGCTTGCTTGGGGAGAGGGAGTGTGTGTTGAGCCGTCTCCACACAGAAAATCTCCTTCCCTTAGCTCATGCTAGGTCTCTCACCACACCCCACCCCACCCCACCCCACCCCACCGCACTACACCACACCACAGGCACAGCTGCTGTCGTTCCTGGAGGAGCACGCGTTGCTGCTGGTGCTGGGAGAAAGGGAGCTCTCCCTTCCCCTGCCCACCCTCCTGCCCACCCCCTCCGGCATTACCACCCTCAATAGCAGCACATCCGCTGTCAGTGCCGGCACTGCTGGTGGCAGCGATGGTGGCTATAGTGGTTCTTCCAGTGAGTCTCTCGCCTTCCCCTCTGCGTACCTCCTTCAAGCCGCCATGACTGCCCGACCCACGCTGCAACGCCTCCTCTCCCTCCTCGCCTCCCTCACACACTACCACCCTCCTCCCTCCTCCTCCTCCTCCTCTTCCTCCGCCGCTGCCGCGCCTGCCTTCCCCACCTCCTCCTCCCTCTCCACCCATCCCAACCACCTCACATCTTCCTCTCAGTATGCATCAATCACTGCTGCTGCATCACAGTCAGCAGCAGCCCAGTCAGCAGCAGCAGGCAAGCTAGCATCGGTACAGTCAGCGTCAGTGGCACAGCTGGCAGCGGCGGCAGGGGGTGCGGGGGTGGGGAGGGGTGGGGTTGGGGGTGTAGGGGTTGGAAGTGGAGGGGAGACGGTGTCAGCAGCTGCATTGGCAGCGCTGCCTGCAGGGCTGCGGGCGCAGCTGGTCTCTGCAATAACATCCGTCTTCATCCAGGTGTGTTCCTTGCTGTTAAGGTGCTGTTGAGGAACAGATCATCCAGGTCGGGTACTGTGCTGTTGAGGAACAGATCATCCAGGTCGGGTACTGTGCTGTTGAGGAACAGATCATCCAGGTCGGGTACTGTGCTGTTGAGGAACAGATCATCCAGGTCGGGTACTGTGCTGTTGAGGAACAGATCATCCAGGTCGGGTACTGTGCTGTTGAGGTCGAGGCGGTCGGGGGGAGGCAGTGGAGGAGAGGCGGAGTCAGCAGCTGCGTTGGCATGGCAGCGCTGCCTGGTGGGCTGCGGGCACAGATGGTGTCGGCAATCACATCCGTCTTCATCCAGGTGCGTACGTTTTGTGCTGTACCGTGGTGTGTACAATCATCCGTGCCGGCATTGACAGCGGGCTGCGGGCACAGATGGTGTCTGCAATAACATCCGTCTTCATCCAGGTGTGTTCCTTGCTGTTAAGGTGCTGTTGAGGAACAGATCATCCAGGTCGGGTACTGTGCTGTTGAGGAACAGATCATCCAGGTCGGGTACTGTGCTGTTGAGGAACAGATCATCCAGGTCGGGTACTGTGCTGTTGAGGAACAGATCATCCAGGTCGGGTACTGTGCTGTTGAGGAACAGATCATCCAGGTCGGGTACTGTGCTGTTGAGGTCGAGGCGGTCGGGGGGAGGCAGTGGAGGAGAGGCGGAGTCAGCAGCTGCGTTGGCATGGCAGCGCTGCCTGGTGGGCTGCGGGCACAGATGGTGTCGGCAATCACATCCGTCTTCATCCAGGTGCGTACGTTTTGTGCTGTACCGTGGTGTGTACAATCATCCGTGCCGGCATTGACAGCGGGCTGCGGGCACAGATGGTGTCTGCAATCACATCCGTCTTCATCCAGGTGCGTACCTTGCTGCTGAGGCGACAAAAACAATTCAAGAAAGTACAACCATGCTGTTGTGGCGGCGCCTACACCCCCAACGTTATCGCCCTCTTCTTCCCTCTCCCCCTCAGCTCGCCGACCTCCCCTCCTCCCTTGCCTTCAAATTATTCCCCCACTTTTTGTTTCTTCCTCTTCTGTTGCAAACCCGTTCAGCTCAAGGCCATAGATCTCTTTCCATATAATCCCTCATCTGTCTTCCTTCCTCCCAACCTCTCTCTTCCTTCAATTCTCCACTGTCCCCCATCAGCTCGAGGCAACGGATCTCTTTCCCGACCTCCTCGCCTCGCTCGTCCACCATCCCTAATCGTCCTTCACGTTATCCCACACTCTTTAAGTTCTTCCCCTTCACTTGCCCCCCCCTCTCCCTCAGCTCGAGGCAATGGATCTTTTTCCTGACCTCCTCGCCTCGCTCGTCGACCTGCTCCTCTTTGCGGCAAAGAGGACAAACCATGCCGACCGCTTCATCCGCCAGGCAGCGTGCCTTGGCCTACGTGAGCTGGAGGGCGCGTACCCGTGTGTGCTGCAGCAGTACGGCGGGCACGTGCTGGCATATCTGGCCTTGGAACGGTCGTTCGTGTGGCAGGGATACGTGCTGCTGCTGTCAGCAATTGTAAAGGTAGGAGGATTCATGAATATGCAAAAGATCCATGTGAGGTTTCTTTCCATGTGGTGAACATGCGTGAGCTGGAGGGCGCGTACCCGTGTGTGCTGCAGCAGTATGGCGGGCATGTGCTGGCGTATCTAGCACTGGAGAGATCGTTTGTATGGCAGGGATACGTGCTGCTGCTGTCAGCTATCGTCAAGGTATGCTCTGGGGATGTATGTGTGTGTGCATAATACAAGTACATTGCATGTGAGCTGGAGGGCGCGTACCCGTGTGTGCTGCAGCAGTACGGCAGGCACGTGGTGGCGTATCTAGCCTTGGAACGCTCATTCGTGTGGCAGGGATACGTGCTGCTGCTGTCAGCTATCGTCAAGGTATTGGTATGGCATGTACTGCAAAAGTACATGAGTGTTGTTGCACATGCTTTTGAGATCGAGTGTATGTGATCTTGAGGCTGCTTTTCCGTGCGTGCTGCAGCAGTATGGCAGGCAAGTGCTGGCGTATCTTGCCTTGGAACGGTCATTTGTATGGCAGGCAAGTGCTGGCGTATCTTGCCTTGGAACGCTCATTTGTATGGCAGGCAAGTGCTGGCGTATCTTGCCTTGGAACGGTCATTTGTATGGCAGGCAAGTGCTGGCGTATCTTGCCTTGGAACGGTCATTTGTATGGCAGGCAAGTGCTGGCGTATCTTGCCTTGGAACGCTCATTTGTATGGCAGGCAAGTGCTGGCGTATCTTGCCTTGGAACGCTCATTTGTATGGCAGGCAAGTGCTGGCGTATCTTGCCTTGGAACGGTCATTTGTATGGCAGGCAAGTGCTGGCGTATCTTGCCTTAGAACGGTCATTTGTATGGCAGGCAAGTGCTGGCGTATCTTGCCTTGGAACGGTCATTTGTATGGCAGGCAAGTGCTGGCGTATCTTGCCTTGGAACGGTCATTTGTATGGCAGGCAAGTGCTGGCGTATCTTGCCTTGGAACGGTCATTTGTATGGCAGGCAAGTGCTGGCGTATCTTGCCTTGGAACGGTCATTTGTATGGCAGGGATACGTGCTGCTGCTGTCTGCGATTGTGAAGGTATGCATGCGGTGGGGGTGGCTCAGCGTGTAAAATGCGCACATGTCTTTTAGCTTTATGCTGCTTACCCGTGTCTGCCAGGCAGCGTGCCTTGGCCGATGTGAGCTGGAGGCTGCCTACCGGTGTGTGCTGCCGCAGCAGTACACGTGCCAAGAAGTTTGGAGGTCACCCCACGTGCTTGCCTTGTTAGCAACAAGAAGGATTGCACAATCCCCCCTCCCTTGTTGGCAACAAGAAGGATTGCACAATCCCCCCTACCTTGTTGGCAAGAAGAAGGATTGTACAATCCCCCCTACCTTGTTGGCAACAAGAAGGATTGCACAATCCCCCCTACCTTGTTGGCAACAAGAAGGATTGCACAATCCCCCCTACCTTGTTGGCAACAAGAAGGATTGCACAATCCCCCCTACCTTGTTGGCAACAAGAAGGATTGCACAATCCCCCCTACCTTGTTGGCAACAAGAAGGATTGCACAATCCCCCCTACCTTGTTGGCAACAAGAAGGATTGCACAATCCCCCCTACCTTGTTGGCAACAAGAAGGATTGCACAATCCCCCCTCCCTTGTTGGCAACAAGAAGGATTGCACAATCCCCCCTACCTTGTTGGCAACAAGAAGGATTGCACAATCCCCCTACCTTGTTGGCAACAAGAAGGATTGCACAATCCCCCCTACCTTGTTGGCAACAAGAAGGATTGCACAATCCCCCCTACCTTGTTGGCAACAAGAAGGATTGCACAATCCCCCCTCTCTTGTTGGCAAGAAGAAGGATTGCACAATCCCCCCTACCTTGTTGGCAACAAGAAGGATTGCACAATCCCCCCTACCTTGTTGGCAACAAGAAGGATTGCACAATCCCCCCTCCCTTGTTGGCAACAAGAAGGATTGCACAATCCCCCCTCCCTTCTTGGCAAACACGTGTGGCAGGACCACCCTTCGTGTGACAGGGAGGAGGGATTTGCGCTCTGCTGCTGTCAGGGATAGTCATGGTATTGACTTTAGTCAAGGCGTGGTTTATATTTCCTAACCCTCCTGCTTCCTCTCCCTCACCCCTCCCCACTCCCCCATTCAGAACCTCTGCGCAACGTTCTTTGCCCAGTCCCCCACCAAAACATCGTCTCGGCTCTCCTTCTCCTCTCTTCCCTCTCTCTCCCCCACCTCCTCCCTCTCTTTCCCCCACCTCCTCCCTCTCTTTCCCCCACCTCCTCCCTCTCTCTCCCCCACCTCCTCCCTCTCTCTCCCCATTCAGAATCTATGCACAACGTTCTTTGCCGGGTCATCACAGTCTCTCACCAAGACGTCTTCAGGTGGCTCTCCCTTCTCCTCCCTCTCCTCCATCTCCTCCATCTCCTCCCTCTCCTCTCTCGCCTCCGCCTCTGCCCATGCGCCTCTCCCCTCCCCTTCCCCCTCGCCTTCCCGCCTGCATCCCTCCTCATCTACCTCCTCTTTCTCCGCCCTCCACCAACACTCAAGCCAGCACCACACCCAGCAATCACACCACCAACAACACTACCACTACCAGCAGCACCAGGAGCACCAGCAGCACCATCATCATCAGCATCACCAGCAGCACCAGCATCACCAGCAGCAACAGCAGCACGCACATGCCTCTCCTCTCGCCTCAGCCTCCTCCCTCCCTGCCTCTGCTGCCTCTTTCAAAATCCGCCCGCTCACCATCGCCCCCCCTCAAGCTGATTCCCTCTTAGCTCTTCCCTTTGACCCCGGTGCTCCTCCTCCCTTCTCCCTTCCTCTCCCGTGGGGGCTTTTGCTGACAAGGCAGCAGGGGGAGGAGAGCGAGGGAGGGGGAGGGGGTGTGGAGGCCGGGGGTGTTGAGATCGTGCCGTCCCAACTGCCCATTGCTGGTGAGGAAACACGAGTCGATGGTATAAATGAATTTGAGGTGACTCAAAAAGGGAGTGAGGAGGCGGGGGGTGTTGAGATTGTGCCATTCCAACTATCTATTGTTGGTGATTATCATGCGGGTTCTTTGCAATTCGGTGGTGTGGGCAGGATTAGCTTTGCTGCTGCAGGATTAACGTTGCAATCTCCTTTTCGCCCCTGCCTTACTAGAAAGTATTTTCTTTGCTTGCCCTTCAGGGAACTTGTCAATCCGTGGTGCGACTCCTCCATGGTCTCCCCTTCTTCCACCGCCACATTCTGACAAGCACACTTCAGCACCTCAATGTGGATCTCATTTCAATCACATGTTTCATCCCATCCCCTCTCGTTGAAATTACATCTTTCCTCCCCCCCCCTCGTTACAATCACATCAGGCCAGCGTGCCATCCGCAAGGCCATCTCAGCGCTCCTCGACGCGTGCCAGCTGGCGTCGCCACCAGTCCTCGCGTGCGTTCTCGCTGACGTGGCAGCGGTGGCAGCTTCTCTGAACCTTCCGTTCCTCAAGTCTCAGGCCCTCCAAGACATGGGATTGCTGGAAAGCACATCGTCCTCTCTGCACGCCCACACAGGTACTGGCTTTGCCTTGACTCATTGTCGAAGGAGACGAAGGGTTTTTGAGTTCTGCGAATTTCACTTAGTTCACGCTGTTGATCCTACTTCTCGAGCGTCATCGTTGCTCAAGCGTCATTTTCTAGTACTGCTGCGCTTCTACTATGAGTCAAGAATCCCTCCAACACATGAATCGTTGGAGAGCGCATCATCCCCTCTGCAAGCCCACACAGGTACTTGCTTGCTGACTCCTTGTGAGTGTTACGTTTTTCTCCCTTTCTTTCTTTTAGTTGAATGAATCCATCAGTTTTAACCACTCGAAGAAAGTATCTCCTTCCACCCTTTTTTTTTGCCCACCCTTGTTGCTGCAGCTCTCTACATGCTTCAACACATCCTGTCGCCACCCCCCTCTCCACCCCTCCCGCCCCCCTCACCGTCACCCCTCTCCCGCCCCTCCTCTCCATCCCCCTCCCCCTCCCCGTCCTCCTCCTCTCGCTCCTCCCCCGCCTCCACCCCCACACACAGCCGCACTCACAGCTTCACCCATTCTCACAGCTTCAATCACCCTCACAGCTTCAATCACCCTCACAGCTTCAACCAGACTCATGGGCTTGCACAAGTGCCAGGCACCATCACACGCTCCTCCTCCCTCTCCTCCTCCTCTGGCGCTTCAGTCGCCACCATTCCTTCCTCTGCGAATATTCCCTCATCTGCCATTCCTTCCTCTGCTGCCATTCCTCCTTCTACCACCTCCATTCCCTCCTCTGCCCGTCCCGCTACTCCACCTGCTCCGTTTGTTTCATCTGCCATCCCACCACCATCACCAGCACCACCACCAGACCTCCTGCCAGCGCACACCAAGCGAGCTGTCGTGCTGCGAGTGGCCCGATTGGCCCACGAGCCCTGGCAGCCAATCGCGGTGCGCCAGCTGGCGCTGAGGTGGCTGCTGGCCCTGGAAGTCGACGGGGTGGCAGCAGCGGGAGGAGCTGATGCCTTCAGTGCAGATCTGCTGCAGCACCAGATGCAGCAGCAGCAGCAGCGCCATCATCCCCACCAGCAGCAGAACCAGCAGAACCAGCAGCAGCAGCAGCAGTATCACTCACATCCCCTCTCACTCGCACAGCAGCAGCACAGGAGGAGAAAGCCCATCCTGCCAGCACCCCAGCTAGCAGCGGCTCTCTCAATCCGCCTCTTCGATCCGCTCGCCCTCAAGGCCGCCAAGGCCCTCGCCTTCGCCCGCATCGCCGCTGCCGCGCTCTGCTCCTCCGCGCTCGACGCAGCCACATCAGCGCCTGCCACGTCAGCATCAGCCACGTCAGCATCCGCCACGTCAGCATCCGCCACGTCAGCGTCCGCCACGTCAGACGCGGCTGCGGCGAGCCAATCAGGAGATCCCGCTGCTGCTGACGCGTTCCTGTCTGCCAGCCGCCTGCAGCATCAGCTGCTGCACGAGTCCATGGCAGCCCTCTCCCTCTTCTACTACCTCCCCCCCTCCTCCCTCGACGCACTCCTCGCCCTCCGCACCCTCCGCTGCTTCCTCACTGCCACACCCCTCCCCCTCCTCTCCTCTCCCCTCCTCTCCTCCCCACTCCTCTCCTCACCACTCCTCACCTCCTCCCCCCTTCTCTCCGTCCCTTCCTCCGTGCCTCTTACCCACCCGTCCCACTCGCATTTCTCTCACTCTGCTTCCACCTCCACACTGCACCCCCACTCGTTGACCATCAACGTTGCATCACCAGAGCACGAGGCCAAACCAGGCCTACTAACCAGGCAGCACTCACTCCTAGCACCAGGCCTCTCCACTCCCGCCCTTCCCCCATCCATCCTCTCATCTGTGCAAGCCTACCTGCTCAGCACCCTCACAGCCATGCCAGACCACATTCCAAACCTCCTCTTCTTCCTCTCGTGCCTCGCGCACTGCCCCCACCACCACGCCCTCTCCCGCGCTCTCCACCGCACTCTATTCTTCCAGCTCATCCCCCTCCTCAGCCAACTCTCCCCCACCCTCCCTCCTGCTGCATCTACAGACACAAGCGATCAACCTCCTTCTCTCTCCGACAATGCTGACTTTCCCTATATGGATCGATATAGCCTTTCCCCTCTTTCTTCTACTCTTTCTCCTTCTCCTCTTCTTCCTCCTCCTCCGCCTCCAATCCCCCCCCTCCCTGCTCCCTTCACCTCCACCGCACGATCTGCCAGGTCAGCAGGCTATCTGACGGCTCAGCCGCTCCTGGTGCCTCTCTCCCTCTGCTCTGTACCTTGTTACCTCCCCCTCCTGTACTCGCTCTCGGCCAATCCCGACGTGCCACCTGGCCCAATCGTGGATCTCCTGTTGGCGTTTCTGCAGAACGAGCGGGAGAGGAAGATGAGGGGAGGCGCAGGGGGAAGGAATGGAGGAGGGATGAGGGGAGGGAAAGGGGGAAAAGGAGAGGCAAGAGAGAGGGAGGAGGAAAGGAGGAGGGAGGGTGGTGCTGGTAAGACGGCAAAAGTGTCTGGTATGGGTATGGGTATGAGTGGTGGTGCTGCTGCCATTGCACGTGTGGAGGGGGCATCATGGGAAGACACGGCTCAAGTGCTCTCCATATGCCGGTGAGCTAAGGGTTCAAGGGAGCGACCCAAGCGTGCCTTGCCAGTGGCGTTTGGTTTATTCGGCTGCCTCTCTTCGTTCACGCGACTCACATTTCTCTTTCCATGCTTCTTTTTCTCCCCCCCCCCCCCCCCCCCCCCCCCCCTCGCCCCCCTTCATCGCAGCACCGTGCTGACAAGCCATGCCTTGTCCGTGGAGTTTGACCCGTTGACCGGTTGACCACCCTCTTCTTGTTCCTCTTGCCCTGTTTCTTCTCCTCCCCCCTCCCCTGCTGCAGCACTGTCCTCATAAGCCATGCCCTGTCCGTGGCGTTTGACCCGTTGACCCGCCTCTTCTCGTTTGTCACTCTCCACCACCCAGACATCACGCTGAGGGACAGAGCTAGGTGCGTGCAGAATGTGCAATGTGATGTCATGTGATGGGTGTGTGCAGTGCCTGGTCAATGTGTTCACTCTTCATGTTTTGAAAACAGCAGCCTCTTCTCGTTTGTCACTCTGCACCACCCAGATATCACGCTCAGGGACAGAACAAGGCGTGTATATATTCAATCTCTTTATTCTCCCAATTTGTTTATGGTGCTTTGGCCTCATGCTCACTTCACATAAAATTACGTCACATCACACATGCATCGTATCGCATCATATCGCATCGTATCGCATCGTATCGCATCGCATCGCATCACATCACGTCACATCACCTTCCCTTTCTCTCCTATTCCCCTTCCCCTTCCCCTTCCCCCCACGCCCACAGGTTTTTCCTCCGCCTCATCACATCAGCACCAGGCCACATCATTCGTCATCTCCTCCTCTCCTCCTCCTCGCCATCCCTCCCTCCTGCCCCTGGCCGGGCCCCTATCACTGCACCTGCTCCTGCTGCTGCCGCACCGTTCCCTCCCCCCCTCTTTCACACTCCCGCGGGGGATATGCCTGCTGCTTCTGGCGGTGCCTTGTTTGCTCTCGCCTCGTCCGCTGCTTTGGCTACCACCAGTACTGATGTCACTTCATCGGCAGCAGTAGCAGCAGGAGCAGGAATGGGGGGAGGAGGAGCAGCAACAGGAGCAGGAGCAGCAGGTGCAGCAGCAGCAGCAGCGGCGGCGGCAGCGGCAGCGAGAGCAGCAGCAAATCGACTTTTAGCAGACACAGCAGAAGGACCACCCTCCCAGCCCCAATCCGTGAATATGGCAGATGCAGCAGCATTCGCGGAGATCGCTGCTGTCATCAGCTCCCCCTCCTCCTCCCTCTCCTCCTCCGCTCTTAAAGCCGTTGTTGCTGCCGCCGCCGCTGCTGCTCGCGCTGCTGCCGCTTCCGATGCTGCTGCTGCCGCGGCCGCTGCTGCAGGTGCTATGGGAGTGGATGGTAGTGCTGCTGGCAGGGGGGGGCAGGGGCCAATGGGTATATTCTCAGCGATTGGTGATCTGTTCGTGTCCACAGCTACTGCTGCTGGTGCAGATGCTGCTGCTTCTCCTACCATTGCTGCTGCATCTGCTGCATCGGCTCCTGTTGCTACGTCTGCTTCTGTTGCTGCTTCTGGCCTGGCTGCTGGTGCAGCTGTCTCTTCAGCTTCATTGCTGTCCTCATCACCAGCTTCAGCAGTCTCATCTGTCGTCCCCACTTCTTCTTCCTCCTCCTCTTCCCTCTCCTCCTCTGTCTCTGCTTCTGCATCCACATCCCTCCCTTCTTCCCATCTTGCTCCCATCACCACCACCGCTCCACTTAAGTCGACACCAAAAACCAACACCAGCAGCAGCAGCAGCAGCAGCGCCACCACCACTGCTACCACCACTTCCTCTACCTCCTCCTCCTCTCTTGCCGCCCTTCCCTTGGATCCCATTCACCCCCGTCCACCGCCCAAAGGCCCCGTGCAGCTGTCACGCGTGCTACAGGCCAAACGGTGCCGGCCGCCGGCTGTTCCGGACTCGTGGGAGCTTGTCTTGTTCCCCTCAGATGCGGACAAAAAAGGGGCTGGGGGGGAGTGGGCGAAGGGAAGGGAGGCTGAAAAGGGGGCTGCTGCTGCTGCTGCTGCTGCTGCTGCTGCTGCTGCTGCTGCTGCTGGTGAGGAGGGCAACCATGCTTCAGCTTCTGTTGCTGTTGTTGCTGCTGGTTCAAGCAGCAATGGTGCTAAGTGTCTCACTTTGTCAACTAAGCTCCAACCAATGCCAGCACAGCAGCAGCAGCAGCAGCAGCAGCAGGCTGAGAGTTCTAGCTGGTATCGGTCGCAGAGTCACCAGACTCTTGCCTTGCTGGACACGCACACTGCTGAGCTGGCAGCCATTCTGGACGAGTATTTTGCCATGCTGGCACGACGACAGCCTGGCGATTCCGGCTCAGCAACCATCATTCGTGCAGTTACCAGTGACAGCAGCAGTAAGGGTGGTTTCGGAGAGGACAGTGACTCTAACGAGGGTGACATTATAGGGTACGAAGAGGCTGAGGGGTTCTGGGTGCGTGTGCCTTGTGTGCTGAAGCTGCTGCCGACGGCTAGAGAGGAGCTTGCCTTCGATATAAGCACACTGGGCCAGAGTAAGGTTGCTGGTAGAGTTGGTGGTGGTGGTGGGGGAGGTGGCATAGGTGGTGGCATGGGTGGTGGCAGGGGTGATGGTTCTGGTCCTGCTGCTGCTGCCACGTCAGCCATTGATATGATCATGGGAGCTGTGGTGGGCGTGTTTGCTGTTGAGCTGAGTTTCCGAGCCTCGGTGTTTACCGGACCTATTGAGCCGTGCCTGATTCCGTGCCTGATGATGGCTCGGGATGAGGGGGTGACAGGGGAGGAGGGGGAAGAGGAGGTGTGGGAAGATGAGGAGTGGGATGAAGAGGAGGGAGAGGAGTATTGTCAGGAAGGAGTGCTGGGAGAGGATGAGGAGGAGGAGAGTGTGGAGGGAGGTGGCAATACGAAGGGCAGCATGTGCCTTGTTGTTTTCAAACAAGACGAGAAGACGGCGCCAGCAGATGAGCCGGAGACAGCGGAACAGGAGGAGAAAGAGCAGGAGGAGGAGGAGGAGGAGGAATCTTTCAACGCGGATTTCACTAGGACCAACCCCTCCTCGTCCTCCCACCACCTACTAGCAGTCACGGACCAAACGCCCTTTGACATTGAATTCTCGCCCCATTGGCCCGCGCCGATCCTCGTGGCGGTAACCGTAACGTTCACGAGCCAAGATGGTCGCACGCTCGCAGGCGAGCTGGCGAGCATTCCGGTCGGCATAGAGGATTTTTTCATGCCTGCTCCCTGGCCGTTTGCCAGGCGCGGGGGTGGGCGAGGGGTGTGGAAGGGGTCGAGGCGGGGTGAGATGGAGGGGCGAAGCAGGGGTGAGGTTGGTGGTGGTGGTGAGGGCGAGAGGGAGGGTGGGGACCTGGGGTTGTTTGATGCTTTGTGGGAGCTTCTGGGAGGGGAATTGAGGGGTCTTGCTGGCAGCAGGGGTGGTGCAAAGCAGGAGGTTGCTGGTGAAGGGGGGTTGGATGGAGCGAAGGAAGCGATGCGGAGTAGAGGTTTAGTGGGTGGAAGTGGTTCAGGGAACGAGGAATTAGGGGCGTTTGATAAGAAGGGATTGCCTGCAGCCCGGCCTGAGTCAGTCCGCACTGTAGCTGTAACACCAGAGGCGGTGATTGGAGCAGCGGAGCAGCACTTGGGTCGGTTTGTGGTTGGTGTTGAGGGGACGGGGATACGGCAATGGTTACAAGAAAGGGTGAAGCAGATGGTTGTTGGTGGCGGCGAATGTCTTCCCTGTGACAACGGGTCTATCAGCAGGAAACGCACTGTGAAGATGTGGGAGCGTGTGCTTGGGACAAGACCCTCAAGACCTGGGGCGGGTGGAGTGGGAGATAGTGGTGGCGGTGCTGCAGCAAAGATGGTGGGGGTAGGTGGTGCGTCAGGCCTGCTGTTGCTGACAGGTGGTATCGTGGAAGTAGCCTCGGTTCAGCAAGCTGCTGAGGTTGACCCTGAAGCTCGGACCTTGGGTTGCGTGCAAGTCCTTATTTTCATTCCGCCGCGGTTCCATGTAGTCATGCGCCTTGAGGTTGGAGCCGCAGCAACCGTAATCAGGTTCCGAACTGATTACTGGCCGTGTCTAGTGCATGTAGATGAGTACTTAGAAACCATCCTACCATCGGCTTCTGTGATGGGAGACAGTGCCAGAGCGCCCTGAGTATTTCTTGCATCTAATGTGGACTTCATTGAGTTTGTATGAGTACGGATCACCATTTAACCAAAGATAAATATACCGGTATACTCTGGTGGTTAGCGTTGATGCCCACAGGTTAAGGTTAAGGTTATATTAAGGTCGTAACCATGTATAGAAAAGCATAGAGCAACTAGAAATACCATGGTCTACTCAACCAACAGCCCAAAGGCGTACGTAAGAAACACGTTATTTCCTTATCAACCGATAACCTCCAGCAAGGCTGGGGAGCGCTCTATGCTAAAAAAATGGAAGGGTCTAGGGGGGACGAAAGGGGTCTCCGAGAAGCCATGACGAGCGAAGATCTGGGTGGATAGAAGGGTTGCCGTCATGATCAAAAACGAAGAAGCGTAGTCGGGTTGCCAGCTTAAGACGAGAGGTCGAGCGTTGCTGTTTCTTAACTGCAGGGCCCATGATATCAGGGCAAAACATCCTGATTACCCTGATTTCAGGATGGTGTTTTAAGTTTGCCCTGGAATTTCAGAATGACGCTGAAATTTACCCTGCAACGTCAGGATGATCCATGTGTTTTGCCCTGAAATTTCAGAATGGCAGTGAACATTTGCCCTGAAACGTTAGGGTGAATGTAGAGGGATGCCCTGACTCGTGGGAAGGGGAGAAGGGGTGGAGGGGGAGAGAGAGAGAGAGGGGAGGAAGGAGGCTGGGGGGGGTGTGTGTGTGCTAGTAGTTTTGTCCCCACCCCTCCCCCACCTATGTTTTCGCCCTGCCAGCAGTGAAACCAGTGAGCAACCTGCTCCTTTCTTGCCTTCCCCTCCATCCTCTCCAGTCCCTTGTATTTTTTGCCCTGAATCATCCGGATGAATTTCTGCTGGTGCCCTGAAATTTCAGGATGGCCAGGGAATTTTGCCCTGGAAAATCAGGGCATTTAAGAAAAATTTCAAAAGTTACCCTGAGGGCTCAGGGTGCCCTAAATCCTAGCACAGGCCCTGCTTAACTGATTGTTTTTTCCTGTGCCAGAGGAAGATTTTGAAAGCTAGGATGAATTGTGCCTGGATGAACTGGAGAGTATCGAAACGGGAGGAGGGGGAGTCGTGGAATTTATGATCACAGCGCGCATTCCAAATGGCCTTTGCAGATGCACCTACCAGAAGGCTCCAGGGAGCCACCTGGCCAGCCCTCGAGGCGAGCGGAAAGAGCAAGAGCTCAGGAGGAGGAGAGCAGTAGAGGTGGCGGCGAGCGACAGATGCGAGGGCGGAAATCACCGCAGGAGCCACCCCGCATTCGTAGAAGATGTGGGAAATAGTCTCAGTAGGAGCAGAAGGGCAAAGTGAGCATGTCCCTCGATCGGCAGCAAAAGGGAACCGAGAGCCCGAGGGAAGAGCACTGTCAAACATTGTATGTTTATATTGTGTAGGCTGTAGTGGGTTACACCTTAGGGGGTACAAAAGTTAGGGTTTCCTACTTGTACCAAACTCTGAGCTAGTTCATTCATTCCTCATTCAGTTATACTGACATGGTTTCAGAGCAGGTCCTTCGCTAGGACCTAAGTTTTTTTTTCGGGCCCACCTCTACTACCTACCTACCTACTGTCGGAGTGCTGCGTTAGCGCCTCCCCCTCCGCGCCTTCGTGCGCCCTCGTGTACGGCCCCTTAAGGCCCCGTCGACCCCGCACGCTGCCCCTTAGTGGCCCCGTCGCACCCGCGCGCGCCCCGATTGCGGCCCCGCGGCCCCGTCGACCCACCCGCACGCACCTCGTTTAGCGGCCCCGCGGCCCCGTCGCCCCGTCGACCCTCACCTAGCGGCCCCGCGGCCCCGTCGACCCACCCGCGCGCACCTCGTTTAGCGGCCCCGCGGCCCCGTCGCCCCTCACTTAGAGGCCCCGCGGCCCCGTGCGCACCTCGTGTCGCGACCCCGCGGCCCCGTCGACCCACCCCTGGTGGCCCCGCGGCCCCGTGCACGCCCCGCCTAGAGGCCCCGCAACCCCGTCGACCCGTGCGCCCCCCGCCTAGAGGTCCCCGCGGCCCCGTCGTCCCCGCGCGCGCCCCGCATAGAGGCCCCGCTGGCCCCATAGACCCCGCGCACCGCCTCTTCGCGGCCCCGTCGCTTCTACTGATACTGCTACTGCTGCTGCTGCAGCTGCTACCGCTACTACTGCTACTGCTACTGCTGCTACTATTATGGCTAGTCCGCCTGTACTCGCTTTCGATGCTGAGGGCCGTCCAGTGAAGTTCGAAACCTGGCTAGATGACCTGCATCTCTTCCTACAGCTCACTGCCAAGGAGGACATCTCACTGTACGATCATGCCCTCGGTCACGCTACTGCCCCTCCTACCACTGCAGACAGCACTCAGCGCTCACAGTGGCAGACTCGTGATGCCCACGCTCGCTTCGCCATTCGCAACTCCCTGCCACTAGATGAGCGCGAGCACTTTGGCCAGCACAAGACCGCTAAGGACCTGTACACTGCTGTAGTTGCTCGTTACTCCTCACCTGCCTCTGCCGCACTAGGCCGCCTCACCCTCCCCTACCTGTTCCCCGACCTGGCCTCCTTCAGCACAGTCGCTGACCTCTTCACCCACCTCAGGACCAGTGAGGCCCGCTTTCGCGCTGCTATGCCTGACGAGTTCCTTGCCAGCAACCCCCCCCCCGCTCTGGATCACGCTTTACCACATCGTCACCCGCCTCCCTGACTCTCTGCGCGCAGTCAGGGATCACTTCCTCGCTCGCTCTCCCACTGAGCTCACCATTGCCCTCCTCGAGAAGGAATTGCTTGCAACTGAGGCGAGCATCGTCGCTGTAGGCACCTCTCGTGGCGACCCCCGCACCCCGTTCTTTGAGGGGTGTTCCCCTTCCCCTCTCCTCCCCTCTGTCGCCTCTGCTGCTGCTGTCGACCTCCTTGGTGCTGAGAAGGTCGGGGCTGCGTCTGCTCCGAGCGGGCGCCGCAGGGGCAAAGGGGGCAAGGGTGGAGGTGGTGGCGGGGGAGGCGGGAGTGGTGGCGGTGGGGGTGGCGGTGGGACTGGAGAGGCTAGTGGCGGCAGTGGGGGTGGTGACAGCAGCGGCGGGAGCGGTGGCAGGGGCGGAGGCGGCAGCGGAGGCGGAGGTGGTCGTGGCGGCGGCAGGGGTGGAGGTGGCCGGGGCGGTGGCGGCGGCGGTGGTGGTCGTGGAGGCGCTGGCGGTGGACAGAGTCAGCAGCCCGCCCCGTCGCTTCAGGCCGCCCGTGAGTGGTATGCGCAGCGTGGCTTTACCTGCACGTATGTCATTCGCACTGATGACCGCACTGGCCAGCAGTGTGGGAGGCCGCATCCCACACAGCGTTGTTTCGCGCGCCTTACTGACGCGTGGCGGGCCCAGTTTCCTGATGCCACTGACCTGCCCCACTGGGCTGATTTGGAGAAGAAGGGAGTTGATATCTGGGCTAGTGGAGAGGGTGCTCAGTACTTGCGTGTTCCGCCCGACCCGGGCATTCTGCCTTGTCCGGCCGCCGCTCTAGGTGCTAGTGAGTCTGCTGCCCCAGGTCCTGGTGAGGCTGCTGCTCTAGGTGCTAGTGAGTCCGTCCCCCCTGGTACTGAGTCGACTGCAGCACTGCACACCTTCACCCTGGACTCAGGTGCTTCTCGCTGTTTCTTTCGTGACCGCACTGTCCTTGAGCCTCTTGCTCGGCCAGTTGCTGTCTCCCTCGCTGACCCCTCTGGGGGTCCGGTCGTTGCGACCTCCTCTACTGTCCTTCCTTGTCCTGCGGTCCCGTCAGGCACACTGTCAGGCCTCTACCTCCCCTCGTTCTCTACGAACTTGGTGGCAGGTAGTGCGCTCCAGGACGGGGGTGTTCACCAGTTCACCCCTGCTTACGAGCGCGTGACCCACTGCACGTGTGCTCGGACGGGCCGTCACCTGGCTACCTTCACTCGGCAGCCGGGGTCGGACCTGTACACACTGACCACTGAGTCCCCTCAGGTAGCTGCGCCCGCGTCTGCGTCTGCGTCAGGTCAGCTGTCCGCCCCCTGCTCGTGTCGCTCTCTGGCGCATGAGATTGTCCTCTGGCACCACCGCCTTGGTCACCCGTCTGTGCAGCGCCTTCGGGCCATGCACAAACGGGACCTTGTTGCTGGTCTTCCCAGGGTTCTCCCTCCCCTCCCACCCTCGCCTGCTCCTCCCTGTCTTCCCTGTGTCGAGGGGCGGCAGCGCGCCGCTCCTCACTCCTCCTCCTTCTCCCCGACGACTGCTCCTTTGCAGACGCTCCACATGGACGTGTGGGGCCCAGCCCGCGTCCGTGGTCAGGGTCAGGAGAGGTACTTCCTGATTGTTGTTGACGACTTCTCGCGCTACACCACGGTCTTCCCCTTGCGCACCAAGGGTGACGTCCCTGATGTCTTGATCCCTTGGATCCGCAGATCTCGTCTCCAGCTCCGTGAGCGTTTCCGCTCCGACTTCCCTGTCCTGCGTCTGCACTCTGACAGAGGTGGAGAGTTTTCCTCTGGCCTCTTGGAGGCCTTCTGTCAGCAGGAGGGCATTGAGCAGTCGTTCACGCTTCCGGCCTCTCCACAGCAGAATGGGGTTGCTGAGCGCCGCATTGGCTTGGTCATGGAGGTCGCTCGTACCTCCCTGGTTCATGCGGCTGCCCCCCACTTTCTGTGGCCGTTTGCAGTCCGATACGCTGCGCATCAGCTCAACCTCTGGCTCCGTGTCTCCTTACCGGAGACTTCTCCGACACTGCGTTGGACGGGAGAGGCTGGCGATGCGTCGCGTTTTCGGGTCTGGGGATCTCGAGCTTTTGTTCGCGATACGTCCGCGGACAAGCTCTTCCGTCGCGCTGTCTCCTGTGTCTTCCTTGGCTTTGTCCCGGACGCGCCTGGTTGGCAGTTCTACCACGCCACCTCGCGTCGTGTCCTGGCCTCTCAGGACGTCACTTTTGACGAGTCCGTCCCCTACTACCGCCTCTTCCCCTACCGCACTGCCCCGCTCCCTCTTCTCTGCTGAGGTACCAGACCCCCTCCCCCCTCAGGGTGCCGTTCCCTCAGGTGTGTCCCAGGTAGACCCGGTTGAGCCTGTCGAGGTAGCTGTTGACTCTCGTCCTGCTGGGGGTGCTGAGCCTGACCGTGAGGAGTCTGAGGGTACTGAGCCTAGGGGTGCGGAGCCTGGGGGTGAGGAGCCTGGGGGTGCGGAGCCTGGAGGTGCGGAGCCTGGGGGTGCTGAGCCTGGGGGTGCTGAGTCTGGGGGTGCTGAGCCTGGAGGTCCTGAGCCTGGGGGTGCTGAGTCTGGGGGTGCTGAGCCTGAGCGTACTACACCTGGAGGAGCCCTCTCCTCCCGGCAGCTGCAGGAGAGGTACCTACAGTACTGCCGCCTCCGGAGAGGTACTACTGGAGCTCGTACCAGTACTTCCCCTCCTGCCCAGGAGCTCCCCCCCATTTAGCAGATCCGAGAGTGGTACACGCGGCGCTGCAGTCTTCGGAGTGGTGCTCCTGGTGCTGCGGACCCTGGGGGTGGCGCTGCTACTGGTACTGAGGACCCGGGCGTTGGGGCTACTGCTAGAGCTGAGGACCCGCGCGGTGGAGCTTCTGCTGGTGCTGAGGACCCGAGCGGTGGAGCTGCTGCTGGTGCTGAGGACCCGGGCGGTGGCGCTGCTGCTGGTGCTGCGGACCCGGGCGTTGGAGCTGCTGCTGGTGCTGCGGACCCGAGCGGTGGCGCTGCTGCTGGTGCTGCGGACCCGGGCGTTGGAGCTGCTGCTGGAGCTGAGGACCCGGACGGTGGAGCTGCTGCTGGTGCTGAGGACCCTGCCGCTGGTGTCTCTGCTGGTTCTGGAGACGCTACGCGGTCGCGACCGTACTTCGTACCACTTCTTCAGCAGGTTCTTGGTCAGGCTCCTCCTCCTTGTCCTCCTCCCTCCGTAGCGTGTCCTCCGCCTGTCCAGTCGCAGTCACAGTTCCCGCCTGCCTCGCCTCTCCCTGCTCCCTGCTCCCTCTCCTTACACTGGTCCCACAGGAGGTCTTACAGAGCGTCGGGAGCCTGAGTCTCGTCCTGCGTCGCCTGTTCGTCCTGCTCGCACTGGTCGTCGTGTCCCACGTGAGCGTCCTCCTCCTGTCCCTGGCACTCACTACATGACTCTGCGTCCCTCCACTGCTCCTCAGCGTGTTCCGCTGCCGTCTCCTCCTGCGTCCTCTCTGCCTACTCTTCCTGATCCGGAGTCTGACTCCCGTCGTGCTGCCAGTCCCACTGTCACGCGCCTCCTCGCTACTGTTGTCACTGACCCTACCTTTGAGTCTTCTGCTGCGTCTGCTCTGGTCGCTGAGTTGATAGACTTTGCTGCCCGGTGTCGTCTAGACTACGCCACTAGCCTTGTTGCTGAGTCTGAGTCTGAGTCTGTCTGTCCTCCGTCCGTCGGGGGTGAGTGTGCTCTTGGCACGGACGTCCTTGAGGACAGACAGGAGGAGTTCCAGTGCTTTGCTGCTGCTTTGCCCCACCTCGTGTCCATGCTAGTTGCCCCTGAGGGAGACCCGGATGCACCAGACATCCCGACCCCGCGCACCTACGCTGAGGCGATGGCGGGTCCCTACTCCTCTCAGTGGCAGACAGCCATGGACGCAGAGATGGCTTCCTGGAAGTCCACACGCACCTACGTCGACGAGGTTCCCCCACCTGGGGCGAACATCGTCAGTGGCATGTGGATTTTCAGGGTGAAGCGGCCACCGGGTTCTCCTCCGGTCTTCAAGGCGCGCTACGTGGCTCGAGGCTTCAGTCAGCGAGAGGGAGTTGACTTCTTTCAGACCTTCTCCCCCATCCCGAAGATGACCACTCTTCGGGTGCTGCTGCACATAGCCACTCAGCGCGACTACGAGCTTCACTCACTTGACTTCAGCACTTCTTTCTTGCAGGGCAGCCTGCACGAGGAGATCTGGCTGCGCCGCCCTCCTGGCTTCACTGGGTCGGTTCCTCCTGGTACCCAGTGGAGGCTTCAGCGGCCGGTCTACGGTCTCCGCCAGGCACCGCGTGAGTGGCACGACACACTGAGGACGACACTTGCGGCTCTTGGGTTCGCTCCCTCCACTGCTGACCCGTCACTGTTTCTACGCACAGACACCTCGCTGCCGCCGTTCTACATCCTCGTGTACGTCGACGACTTGGTCTTTGCCACTGCTGACACCGCGGCACTCGCCCACGTGAAGTCGGAGCTGCAGAGGAGACACACGTGCACAGACCTGGGTGAACTAACAAGCTATCTTGGCTTGCGGATCACTCGGGACAGAGCACGGCGCACCATCACCTTGACTCAGTCACACATGGTGCAGCAGATCCTTCAGCGCTTCCGCTTCACGTACTCCTCGCCTCAGTCCACTCCTCTGCCTACCGGTCACTCGCTCTCAGCTCTACCTTCAGATGAGTCCGTAGAGCCGAGTGGCCCGTATTCAGAGCTTGTGGGCTGCCTCATGTACCTGATGACCTGCACTCGACCTGACCTTGCATACCCTCTTAGCATCCTTGCACGCTATGTCGCTCCTGGCCGTCACAGGAAGGAGCACATGGATGCCGCTAAGAGGGTGTTGCGCTACTTGTGCAGTACGTCGGGCATGGGGCTAGTGCTTGGAGGGCGAGACCGAGTTGTACTTACTGGACACTCAGACGCTTCTTGGGCGGACGACCAGGCTACTCAGCGGTCGTCTTAGGGTTACAGCTTCAGCCTTGGCTCCGGCTCAGTTTCTTGGCGTTCTACACGCTCTTCTTCTGTTCTCAGCTCCAGTTGTGAGGCTGAGATCTACGCCACAGCCATGGCTGCCCAGGAGCTACGCTGGCTGACCTACCTGCTGACCGACTTGGGAGAGCGGCCTCGTTCTCCTCCAGTGCTGTACGTCGACAACCAGGCTGCCATTGCCTTGTGTGAGGAGCACAGACTGGAGCACAGAACGAAGCACATCGCCCTGCGGTACTTCCTTGCTCGAGAGCTGCAGCAGCGTGGTCAGCTTTGTCTGCGTTACGTGGCCACTGAGGCCAACCTTGCTGATGTGTTCACCAAGGCGCTTCAGCCTTGTGACCATCAGCGTTTCTGTACTCTTCTAGGCCTTGTGCCTGCTGGACCTCACTTGCTTACTTCTTGACTCTGCTTGTACTGTGATCTTATATATATATATATATACCTGCATGTTTACACCTGCTAGGTTGTGATCATTATATCTCTTGCTATATTATGAAACTGCATGTGAACTGGTCTTGTGACCACTTGCTTGTGCTCAGAATTTGTGTGGTATCCTTGAGATCCACCCTGAGCTTGCTTTGCTTTGCTTTGACTGGTCTCATGACCCTGTGGTTGTCTCCCACTGCGCCTATGGGGGTGTGTCAAACATTGTATGTTTATATTGTGTAGGCTGTAGTGGGTTACACCTTAGGGGGTACACAAAGTTAGGGTTTCCTACTTGTACCAAACTCTGAGCTAGTTCATTCATTCCTCGTTCAGTTATACTGACACAGGATGTCGCGGTGTAGGCTGGGTTGTTCTCGTAAAAAAATCAGGGGAGTAGTTCGGGACGAGAGTAGGAGGAGAGGGGAGGGCGCGGATCCAACGGACGTCATGGTCAAGGGGCCGCTGGGTGTAGAGGCGACGACGAAGGTCAGCTACACTGGGGCACCAGTCTTGTAAGATGTCGAGCCGCGCGCCGAGACCTGCACCTGTATAGTACGGACCTGCAAGCCAGGATCCGACGACGTGGACCGCGGTGAGGTCACCTATGTGAAAGGTGCCAGCTCCGATGGATGAACGGATTGTTAGAAACAATAGGAGTGGGGCCTAGGCTTAGTAGCCTAGGCCCACACTAAGAGGTAGTAGGATGTGCCCTAGGATTAGGGTTTTGGGTATGCGAAGGAGAATTAGAGAAGTGAGAATGGGAATGATGGATTGAACTAGCAAGCAGCAGGATACATATAGGAAACCCTAAGGGGTTGTACTCACTATTGAGCACCCCACTGCAGGCTAGACAAATAACATAATCTGACACACCCCCATAGCCAAAGTGGGGTGTAATCAGCACACGTGAGAAGTCACAGCAATAGTTCACAATTATCAGCAAAGCTAGTGGCAGTCACAGGAGGCCAGTGAGGAGGAGGAGGAACTGTGGAGGGAGAGAAGAGAGGAGGCGACTACTGAAGTTGCAGACACACGGGCACCAGGAGCACCAGGCTGCAACCTCCTCCAACTGTCTCACTCCCCCCTACACTCACCCCCAGTGTCACCACTCGCTTCTCGCCCACATCACCCCCTTAGCGCCACTCCCTCGTCTCCCACACATCCACCCCCCCGCAGCGGCAGCTGCAGCAGTGGGAGACGGAGGAGAAGGTAGGGGCGACGCACAAGGAGCACCCCCACACCCGCCACCCCCACACCCTCCTGTCCAGGGGACCCAGGGGGGGGGGGGGGGGGGGGGGGCGGGGCGGGAGAGCGCACGAGGGCGCAGGCAACCGCGTGTGCAGAGCAACAGCGCGGAGCAGGTAGGGTAGAGCGCACGAGGGCGCGGGCAACCGCGCGTGCAGAGCAACAGCGCGGAGCAGGTAGGGTAGAGCGCACGAGGGCGCGGGCAACCGCGCGTGCAGAGCAACAGCGCGGAGCAGGTAGGGTAGGGCGCACGAGGGCGCGGGCAACCGCGCGTGCAGAGCAACAGCGCGGAGCAGGTAGGGTAGGGCGCACGAGGGCGCGGGCAACCGCGCGTGCAGAGCAACAGCGCGGAGCAGGTAGGGTAGGGCGCACGAGGGCGCGGGCAACCGCGCGTGCAGAGCAACAGCGCGGAGCAGGTAGGGTAGGGCGCACGAGGGCGCGGGCAACCGCGCGTGCAGAGCAACAGCGCGGAGCAGGTAGGGTAGAGCGCACAAGGGCGCGGGTGAGACTGAGCGAGACTGCACAGGGTCCAGGAGCGGCGTCGCGGGCAGCTGCATGGTCGGCTGCTGCTGGTGCGGTTGCTCCAGGGGCGGCGACTGAGGTTCTGGGGGCAGCTGCAGCAGTGGCGACTGCTCCAGGGGCCAGGGGCGGCTGCTCCAGGGGCGGCGTCGCGGGCCCAGGGGCGGCTGCACCAGGGGCGGCGGCTCCAGTGGCGGCTGCTCCAGAGGCGGCTGCTGCAGAGGCGGGCGACTCCGGTGGCGGCTGCTGCTGTGGCGGGCGACTCCAGGGGCGGCTGCTGCAGTGGCGGGCGACTCCAGGGGCGGCCGCTGCAGTGGCGGGCGGCTCCAGGGGCGGCTGCTGCAGTGGCGGGCGGCTCCAGGGGCGGCTGCTGCTGTGGCGGGCGACTTCAGGGGCGGCTGCTGCAGTGGCGAGCGGCTCCAGGGGCGGCTGCTGCTGTGGCAGGCGACTCCAGGGGCGGCTGCTGCAGTGGCGGGCGGCTCGAGGCGCGCCCTGGCCTGGCGCAGTCCGTACGGGCCGCGCTGGCGCTCGCGGCTGGCCGTGGCGCTGGCGTCCGCGCGGGGCGACGAAAGGGGGGGCGCGGGGCGACGAAACGGGGGCCGCGGGCGACGGGAACGGGGGGCCGCGGGCGACGGGAACGGGGGGCCGCGGGCGACGGGAACGGGGGCCGCGAGCGACGGGAATGGGGGGGGCCGCGGGCGACGGGAACGGGGGTCCGCGGGCGACGGGAACGACACGGGGCGACGCGGGGGCGACGGGGCAGAAAGCCGCCGCGCGCCTCGGGGCGCACGGCGGGCAGAAAACCGCCGCGCGCCTCGGGGCGCACGGCGGGCAGAAAACCGCCGCACGCTCCGAGCGCGCGGCGGGATGAAAAATCCGTCGCACGCCATGGGGCGTGCAACACACAGAGTAGCAGTAGCAGCGGAAGCA
This sequence comes from Closterium sp. Yama58-4, assembly GCA_947470075.1. Classification (NCBI taxonomy): domain Eukaryota; kingdom Viridiplantae; phylum Streptophyta; class Zygnematophyceae; order Desmidiales; family Closteriaceae; genus Closterium; species Closterium sp. Yama58-4. The sequence goes on from CANIUD010000133.1 coordinate 1,047,903, forward strand.
GTGAGGTGGTGGGCCCATTGAGGTAAGCGGCAGGAACGTGCTCGCTCTGATGCCATGTTAGAAACAATAGGAGTGGGGCCTAGGCTTAGTAGCCTAGGCCCACACTAAGAGGTAGTAGGATGTGCCCTAGGACTAGGGTTTTGGATATGCGAAGGAGAATTAGAGAAGTGAGAATGGGAATGATGGATTGAACTAGCAAGCAGCAGGATACATATAGGAAACCCTAAGGGGTTGTACTCACTATTGAGCACCCCACTGCAGGCTAGACAAATAACATAATCTGACACGGATAATGAGCCGGTTGGGAAGGACACGGTGGAGAGTAGCAGAGAGTGAGAATGGGGGGGAAAACGAGGAAACTTGGAGAGCGAGTGTAGGGGAAGAGTCGGCGTCTTTCGTGGGGAGGAACCACTCCCCAGGGGCTGCAATAGGGGGAGGGGGGGAGCGAAGAGCCACCCACCAGGTCTTGGGGATGGCGCGAATAAGGTCCCGCCAAACTCTTCGTCCAGAGGGGGTGTTTGCGGGGGAGCACGAGGATACAAAGTCCTTGAAAGAGACCAGACCGAGTGAGTAGAAAATGATTGATACCAAGTTGCCGACACGAACTTGCGAGGACAGGAGGAAACGTTCACGCGGAAGAATTCCAAATGGCTTCCCATTTGATTTAAGAATGAATCGGTTGAAGGCGGTGGGTTCGGCCATTATGCACATTGGGTTAAGGCGAGGAGGGGAAATGCCATGAGAAATGTCGATTAGTGCCTGAAGTTCAGCAAGCGATCGGCTCGGAGTGTCTATAGGGAGAATACCCGATTGGAGGATGGCAGGGTGTGCTAGAAAAAAATGGGTGCCGAAAGGGAGACAGACGGCGGTTCTCGCCACCTCCTCTGACGGTGAAACACCAAAGCGGCGCAACGCACGCTGGGTGGCAAGGGCACGAATTTGAGTGGAGGGGGCAACTGCCCCAAGACCGCCGTGACGAATGGAGTTGTAAAGGAGGCGGTTGGGGATGAGGCGGACCCCAAGGCCATGTTCCTTGAATCTAGAAGAGGATAGGAAGTTCCCGACTGTGACGTCAAGCCGCTTTATGATGTCAGAGGAGGGGGGTTGAAAGCGGCCAGGGAAGGAGAGGATGGAATTAAGGAACACCGATGCAAGCGTCTTGCGGCAGGTGGCAGTAGCGCGTAGGGCTGCAAGGAATTTTGTTGTACGCTGGATGCGCGAAAGGGTCATGGACCAAGTGGTAGCACCCGGTTGTGCTTGTTCGACGTAGATACCAAGAATACGCTCTGCTTCTTGGGGTGTGCGAATGGGAATGGGGCCAGCCAGGAGGATCTGTGCCGGGTCAGTGAAGAAGGGAATAATTGAGCATTTATTCCAGTTGGGATGCTCGCCAGAGACGGCGGCAAAAACCCGAAGGTGTATAAGTGTGGTCCCAAGCTCCCTGACGGATGAGAGAAAAATTATGACATCGTCAGCATAACATGCCATGAGTCGGCCTTGCGTCGCAGAGAGGGGGAATCCCGGGAGGAAGAGGGAGAGGTAGCGCTGAAGGATTTCAATAACACAAACAAAAAGGAGGGGGGCGAGAGGGCATCCCTGTCGGACCCCCGTGCGAACTGGGAAGGAAGGCCCAGCAAGGTTGTTGACAGAGACGCAGGTGGAGGTGTTGGTGTGCATGAGGCGGACCCAAGCAGTAAACTGCTCAGGAAGTCCCAAAACAGCGAGCGCTCGGAGTAGGAAGGCACGGTCGACCATATCATAGGCTTTGCGGAAGTCGACAGTCAGAGCGAGGAGGGGGGACCGGGTGGTTGTACTCAAGTCAAAGATATCGAGAGTGTCGTTGATCGTATCGCCAATTTTCCTATTTTTGATAAACGCGGTCTGTGAGGGATGAATAAGCCTTGGGAGAACAAGTTGCATTCGATTGGCAAGGCAGATAGCTAGCACCTTATAATCCGAGTTCATGAGGGTGATGGGCCGAAGGTTCTCAACCAGAGAAGAGTCGCCTCTCTTAGGGATTAGAACGGTGCGGCCTAAGAGCATTGACAGTGGGAGGGCTGCCGAGATGGGAGGTGAAGAGAGGAGTGAATGGAAAGCAGGAGCGAAACGAGTCTTGTGATGTCGAAATAGCTCCCCCGGAAGGCCATCGGGGCCGGAGGTTTTGCCATGGGAGAGTTGCCCAATGGCTTTGCTTATTTCCAAGAGTGAAAAGGGGGCTTCTAAGCGACTAAAGAGGTTGGGAGGGAGTGAGGAGGGGGGGATATGTGCCCAGAAGGAGGGGTTTGGCATACCCGGAGTTGCTCCGCAATAGAGAGACTGGAAAAATCTAGTGCATTCTGCGGTCATGGCTCGAAGGTCAGAGGTGATCTGGCCGTCTGGTAGCGTAAGTGAGGTGATTAAAGAATCTTTAATGCGGGTATTAAGGCCAGCCAGAAGGGAGGAAATCCCCATCTCCCTATGGCTCTCAACTTTGAGCTTTGCCTTGAGAGCGAGTTCAGCAATTTTAGCGGTTTCGTATTTTGTGAGATGCTGGCAGGCTTTGAGGAGTTGAGCGGCTGCATCAGAATCAAGTGGGGAAAGGGCAGACTGGGCTAATAAGCTGCACAAGGTGATCAATTGTGCCGGTAACACGTCGACGCTCTTGGTTCGAGAAACGTTTGAGACTGAGGGTGAAGGATTGTTTCCAGGAGTCCCATGCCTCAGAGGAGAGGCGTGAGGGCAGAGAAGAGAGGTGAGAGTCGATGATGGCAGCGACTTGGGGACGGTGCAGGAGGGACGAGCTGAACCGCCATGGGCGCGGTGCCATGGCCGGGTTGTTGAAGATAAGGGAGCAATGGTCAGAGACCTTTGTGGATGTGTAGGTATAGGAGGTCTCAGAGACTCGGGGAAGAAATGAGTTGGATAGGTATATACGATCGAGTCTAGAGGCAGGCATACTAGATGTACTGGCACCAGCCATGTCCTGTACGACCGAAGTAAGAAAAGGCCGGAGTGGAGGGATGGAGTGAGCGGAATGTGTCAGAAAGTGAGTGTTGACATGAGGTTAGAGAACATGATAATGAGCTCTTTGCTGAGCGAAAACAACTCTGACATTTTGCTGCCCCAATTTGAGCAGAGTTTGGTGAGTGAGTAGTGTGAGGTGCCAGAAAAAATATAAAATGGTTTTTACAAGTAAATATACATACTCCACATCAGAACGTCATCAATAAATAGTTCTACAGCAGATTCACCAGATACCAACATAGCTCCCTTTCAATCCGTAAGGAAGAGGGCCTCCAGCAACCAGAAGTGAGGTCCCACTGAAGTCTTGTGAGTGTGTGTACACGGCATGCTTAATATCTTGACCCGCAAAGTGCTCGGCGTAGACTTGGTCTTTCACCTGCACATACAGTATTCCAAGCTGAAACGTGGACTACCACAAAAAAAAAAAAAAAAAAAAAAAAAAAAAAAAAAAAAAAAAAAAAAAAAAAAAAAAAAAAAAAAAAAAGAGAGAGAGAGAGGTAAATTGGAGAAAAGTAGTCTCCTATGGTAAATTGTTTCTCACCACATGTCCTGGGCCTGTGGAGTATGATATGGTGTCCATGTGGTTCTCCCCAGTACAGCTGCTGTCATTTATTTCACCTGAGGTTCAGAGCGAACGGAACTGGTGACTTATCCATGCTGGCACAAAAAATCATCGACCATTTATTTCCATGTTGACTCACGAATTCGTATATACTTCTGCGTTCTTGTATCAAGAAACGAGAGCCGACCCTTGCCTCCTCCACATGTCACGACGTTATCTTGAAAACTCAAAGACCGCACACCTGAAATAAGGAGTCAGAAATGGAAAATTGCCGAGATCCAGAAATGAAGAACTAATATGTACCCCATCCTTCATCAGCGGATGCTATTGACTTCACCACGTGTCCACACCGCATGTCAATAAAGGTTATAAACCGTTGTGACCCCACAGCCACCAATGGAGCTTTAACAGCCATGCAAACCAGCTCCTTTGGATCCGGGCATCTTATTGATGACACCTGCACGGGAGCACAGTACAAAGAAAATGCAATGTGACAACTGCAGGAAAGCACATGTAAGAGAATAAACACAAGAGAAGATATAATTTACCACGAGCATCTCATGTGGATCCCACAGCTTGCACGTGCCATCCTGACTCAATGTTGTTACTGTCTGGCAACAAGCAGAACATTCAGGTTAGCTCATGTCCCCAGAAACAGATTGCTGCAGTGTCGTCCAGACCCTTCAACCCACTTCCGTGTCCGTGCAGTACTTGAGATCTCTGACTTTGTCGTCATGATCCGTACGGGTAACTATAGGTGACTGGTTCAAAAATTCGTCAGAACAAATCGACCATAATTTAACAGTAGAATCTCGAGAGCCTGAATAAGAGAACAAAGCGGCTCGTCAAACAGGTGTTTAAAGACTATAGATTCTCAGCACGAGAAGCAAAGCTGATGCCAATGATTGATAGATGCAAACCTGTAATAAGGTGACTGTCGCCAACCCAAGCAGCAGCAAACATCCAGTTCTCGTGACTCTGCACAAGGAACTTGGAGCTGCCAAGTTATGATATGCCAAAATGCTGACAAAAGATAACCTGAAGACAAACCAACCTGAAGAATGGCAACAGGGTCAAACGAAGGCAGCTTAAAGATGGCAACATCGTCTGGATTTGAGGCTCCGGTCGCCAAGAGTGTGCGTGACGGATTGACAGCTCTGTAGCGATATAAAAGTCAAAATTAGAGCATTGTCAAAGTTAAATGCTGCATGAACAAGAACCAGAGCATGGACCCACATGGAATGAATGCCACAGTTATCCTGGCGGTCGCGATGTCTTGGTTCTGGTGAATCAGGAAGAGGTATTTTTACATGCTTTCCGGTGTCTGTGTCCCAACGAATAAGTTTGTTGTCTTTAGTCCCAATGACGAATGTGGAATGGTCGACCCACGCGGAAGCAAAGACTTTGTCATAATGCTTGACATCATTCAGCTCTCTTTCTGAATACTGGAGAGGAATACTGGGAGCAGCAGATGCGACGCACTGTCGCTTCAAGCTCCTGGAAAGGCGAAAGAAAATACGTCAAACGTTCTGAACATGACGCCACTACAGCGAGCTACGGAAATGAAACGGACCCAGAGACGTTGAAACATTCTCGCTTGCGAGTAAACCTCCACATCGCCTGGTCGACAACGAGAAGAATGTCGTAAAGCTATCCGTTGATGATGCTCTCGCTCCTCCCTTGCTTGTTGGGAGGAGTGGACGAGCATTTGTTCCTTGAAGGGGCTTCAAGGGAACGCTATATGAAGTTCAACTCGGAAAGATGAAATGGAGAACGTGACAACTTGGGAGGTCGTCAGAAGACGGATTGGCTCGATATCAAGAAATCCCACAACACATGTGGGTGCAAGGCCTCAGTTGTACATTGACTCAAACATTCCAAAACAGTTTAGATGAAAGACGACATAATGCACAATCTATAGCTGATTATCTGTGCTGTTCTGCATATTATGAAGCTTTTGATTATTATCTCCACAGAAAGTTTCTCGGAACAAAATTTATATGACCCTCGGGATCCTCCCTTCACTCCCATCAGCACAACCTTACATCAGCTCACTCCCTCTTCGTGTGGTTCGACTTGTGAAGTCGAGAGTGGGAGACTCCCGTGCTGGAGGTGTTCAGATCTGGATTCTCTCCGTCGGTTTCGACCTTTTTTTTTCCCGCGAAGCCACTTCTGCGCCCAGATTCTTAGTAGAGTGAGTCGTCGACATGCCTGCTCGTCAAGATGTGGCTGTCGCCGCGGCAGGTGCAGCAGCCGTTGCCGCTGGAGGCGCTGCAGCAGGCGGACAGCGCCAGCAGCAGCAGCAGCAGCAACAGCAGAACCCGATCATGTCCATGATTCGCATGGCTATGTTCTGGTACATGATCAGCAATTTCTTTTTCAAGAAACCACCCAAGGATCCAGCCTGATTTCTCGGAACCTTTTTCGGAAAGGAGAGGATTTGGTGAGTGTCGCAGCTCCTCAGACATGCGCGGTAGATTGATCCATTTCGCCTCGTTCTCAGGTCTCTCATGGAGTAATCGGCGGAGTAATCGTCGGTGTATCCATGTTTATCCAGATCCGTAGATTGTGCCCACACTTTTTCTCTAGATCGACGGCCCATTGTAGACGCCTCTAGCTTGAATCTGTGGGTGGCGGGTATTTACGGGTGTCGACCTTGTTAGAGGGTAGCTGTTTCGCTCTCAGGAGTTGTATGTGCTGCTCTTGTGTGCAGCTTTCAAATTCTGTTGTGAGTTTGATGAGTTGCGCCATCCCGTTTCACACGTATCTTCCTCGCTATCAGGATATGTGGGTGTACATAACAGAGTCTGAAAAGTTCAGCAATTTCCAAGACGAGTCGGCACTTGTATGGACGGAGTCCGGAATACCGTACACGATGTATGATGCTCCTGCGGCTCGAAGGACCCTTGAGTTTACCTATTATCCTTCCAAGGTAAACCAGTCGCAATCCCCCGATCTGTAAGTCGTTTCTGCCGAACTATTTGAACCCTGTACCCTGAAACTCCGTAAAGCATCCCTTTCCTTCCCGAACTCTTAGTTCTGTCTCATCAGGTTTCTGCTGCTAACACCTCGTTTTACCCCTTTACGGACTATGCATTGTGTTTTTTCTTGTTTTACCAGGCTGTGACGGAGGGCAATGGGACTGTCTTCGCACATGTGTTCTTTGCGAAGTCAGGATACTCGCCAGACCCAACAGATCAGCTCTATGAGCGATTCTCAACGTTTTCTAAGACCCACCGTAAGCTGTCACAGGACTTCCGTCTTCTTACTCGCCTCTTCACTTTCTGGGCCCCACTGTGTCCCTCTCATCCTGATTCAGTGCTTGTCAGTGCAGCACAGCACATGATCCCATGTGAACCTCATTCTTCCTACTTCCACTCTCATGTCCCATATGTATCCCCCTTTTCTCCCTTGTGACTCTGCAGCACTAGTTGCGTATTATCCTCGGCCAAAGGTGGACACACGGAAGCGGCTCCTGGGAGGGGGATCAGATGCGAATGATACTGCTGGCGAGGTCAGTCAATTCCTCTGGCTGCTTTCCTTCCGGACCCAGCAACTGCTGTGTTTACCAGTAACCACGAGATGCAGTGGTTCTACATCATATGCAAGCAGGCATAATAGGACGCAAGTGATAATTCTGCGTTTGGCTGCAGTACACGCCCAGAAGCACACAGATGCAGACACCATCACGGGCACGCTCGTCCTTCTTCCAGAAACTGACTCACCTGCCCAACCCCCTCCCCCCCGGTCTCCCACACACGCACATTGATAATTGGTCATTGTGACTCCGGTTTTCTGTGTGCAAACTCTCTGCGTGCGAACTCCCGTTTTCTGTGCACGAACTCTCTGCGTTGCAGCCACCTCCGCCATCTCCCAAGGCAGCAGCAGAGAGTGAGGGGAAAGGTGACGCAGCAGCAGCAGCAGCAGCGGTACCAGAGGAAGTGGAGTGGATTGGCTTTTGGAAGCCGAATCTGACCATTTCACTTATTGACGACTTCACTGCGTGAGTGTACTGCACGCTAGTTTTTCGCGTGAGCAAGAACGCAACTTTGTCTGAGTTTTTATTTGAGTTTTAATCTGCTTGTTAGCAAGGTTCGGGAAGTGGACTCTGGGCTGAGTTTCCCACCTAGAGGTTTCCTGTGTCCTCATTTTCATGTTTTTCCCTCTATCTCCCTGACCTCTTCTCCCGCAGGTATCCTCGAACGGCAATTCCGGAGATTTTCCACAAGCGTGAGTGCCACACTGCACTCACTCCTGGTTGTGACAGTGGCACCAGTTATCAATGCACACCACATGAGTCGACGTTGCAATGCCTGCGCCTCCACCTTGTTTCAGTCCACTATTTAGCCTGTTTCACAATGTAAATAATTTAGTTGCCTGAGGCTTCTCAGGTATTTGTCATGTGTCGCTCCAAGAAGACATGCCATTCGACCCTGAGAGGCAGGCAACTATTTCCTCATACTCCGCGCGAATGAGCCCTGACTTTCCAAGTGCAAGCACGCCCTGACTAGCGACAACTTTTCTTATACCAGTCATTGCGTATTCCACATGTTCGTCCCCTCAACCCCTCCTCTACCCCCCTTGTCCATCTCCCCCCAACTCTCGCCTACACTTCCCCCAGACATGACGTTTGATGCAGGGACAGGCAACTACTCCCCCACGTTGCACATGAACGAGTTCTGGCTTCTCAGAGACAAGCTCATCCAGCTCAACAGCTCCGTCTCTTATACCAGTCACCTGTTCTCCCACCACCTGCGATCTCTCACCTCCGCTTTCTTTCTACCCTCTTTTCCCCGTTTTCTTCTCCCCCCTTTCTCCCCATCTCCCTCCCCTCTCTCCCCTTCTTCCCCCCCCCCAACGTTTATGCCCTCAGACATGACGTTTGATGAAAATTCCGGCAACTACTTTCCCACGCTGCACATGAACGAGTTCTGGCTGCTGCGGGACAAGCTCATTCAGCTCAACAGCACCGTCTCCAAAGTCCCACTCTCCCTCGTGGTGGAGACGCTGCCGCTGTGGCGCTGGCAGATCTACCTCTCCATGGACCAGTCCTTCAAGCTGCAGCAGCAGTTCGGCACCGCCATGGAGTCAGAATCAGATGAGCTCAAGGTGGGGAACGGTTGGGTCGGTGGGGAGCTGAGCGGTGCAGTTGGGTGCTCTGTTGCCTGGCTGGATAGTTTGCACTACTGAATGGTATCTTCTTTCTCCCCGCTCCCCCTCTTCCCCAACCCCCCCGCCCCCCTCCCCTCCTCCCTCCCGCCCCCCGGCCACACCTCACTCCCTCCTTGGCTTTCTCGTTCTTTTCCGTTTCATAGAGGCGCTTTCACGTCGATACCTGTGGAGAGAGTGAACTTTCATGACGCTTTTCTCCTATGGAAAATAAAATAAGCCTCGTTTCCTTCTGCTCCCCTGTGCATCCACTGCTTCTTTTCCCTGACGGCCAATGCACTCCAGAGGGTGTTCCTGGAGGGCAATCCCATTCTGCTGGGAATCACGGTGGTGGTGTCCATCCTGCACTCCGTCTTTGACTTCTTCGCCTTCAAAAACGGTATGCTGCGTGCAGGCAAAATCGCCATGTGTGTGCGTGCGCATTGATGTAGCATGCTGTTTCCCGTCCCTTGAGGGTGTTCCTGGAGGGCAATCCCATTCTGCTGGGTATCACAGTGGTGGTGTCCATCCTGCACTCCGTCTTTGACTTCTTCGCCTTCAAAAACGGTATGCTGCGTGCAGGCAAAATCGCCATGTGTGTGCGTGCGCATTGATGTAGCATGCTGTTTCCCGTCCCTTGAGGGTGTTCCTGGAGGGCAATCCCATTCTGCTGGGTATCACAGTGGTGGTGTCCATCCTGCACTCCGTCTTTGACTTCTTCGCCTTCAAAAACGGTATGCTGCGTGCAGGCAAAATCGCCATGTGTGTGCGTGCGCATTGATGTAGCATGCTGTTTCCCGTCCCTTGAGGGTGTTCCTGGAGGGCAATCCCATTCTGCTGGGAATCACGGTGGTGGTGTCCATCCTGCACTCCGTCTTTGACTTCTTCGCCTTCAAAAACGGTATGCTGCGTGCAGGCAAAATCGCCATGTGTGTGCGTGCGCATTGATGTAGCATGCTGTTTCCCGTCCCTTGAGGGTGTTCCTGGAGGGCAATCCCATTCTGCTGGGTATCACAGTGGTGGTGTCCATCCTGCACTCCGTCTTTGACTTCTTCGCCTTCAAAAACGGTATGTGGCGGGCATGCTCCTTGGTGTAGCATGCCTTGTCTCTGTGTGACACCTTGTCCCTGTCTTCCTCTACCTGCTGCCTTCTTCCCCTGCGGCCCTCCCCCCCGCCCCTTCATGCTCCAGACATCCAGTTTTGGAACCAGAACAAGTCAATGGAGGGCCTGTCCGCTCGCTCGGTGGTGATCAACTTCGTGTGACAGCCCATCATCTTCCTCTACCTGCTGCCTTCTTCCCCTCATCCCCTCCTCTCCCCTCCCCTTCCTCTTCCTTCTCCTCCCCTCTCCTCCTCCCCTTTCCTCTTCTCCCCTCTTCTCCTCACCGCTCCTCCTTTCCTCCCTCCTCCCCTCTCCTCCTCGCCTGTCCCCACGCCCCAGACATCGCGTTTTGGAACCAGAAAAAGTCAATGGAGGGTCTGTCCGCACGCTCCGTGGTGATCAACTTCGTGTGCCAGCTCATCATATTCCTCTACCTGGTGCCTCCTTACCCTGCGACCCTCCCCCCCGCCCCTTCATGCCCCAGACATTGCGTTCTGGAACCAGAACAAGTCAATGGAGGGTCTATCAGCGCGGTCAGTGGTGATCAACTTCGTGTGCCAGCTGATCATCTTCCTGTACCTGCTGGACAACAACACGTCGTGGCTCATCCTCATCTCCTCCGCCATCTCCTGTGGGATCGAGTTCTGGAAGATCGGCAAGGCCATGCACGTCGAGGTGAGGTTGATGCATGGGTCGAAAGGGGGGGCGGGGGTGGGAATGGAGGTGAGGGGGTTGAGAAAAGGGGGAGAGGGTTAAGACTGAATGGGGAGGAAAGTGGACCAATGGGAGGTGAAGAGATAGAAGGTTTGGGACCGCGAGTTGTATGCTCCATCACACTCTCCCCCCCTTGTCCTTCATTCCCGCTCCTCACCTTTCTCTCTCCCTTCTGTGTCCCACCAGGTTGACCGTTCGGGCAGCATCCCATGGGTGAGGTTCAGGGACCGTGAGTCGTACGCGCGCAACAAGACCAAGGAGTACGACGCCATCGCCATGCGCTACTTCTCCCACGCGCTCCACCCACTCGTTGCCGCCCATTCCACCACCTACTCGCCCGTGCTTCACTGTCTGGAAGTCAAACACTCCATCATTCTCTCCCGGCCTTCCCTCGTCCCTCTCTTTCTCTTGCCCCTCCCTCCTCCCCCTCCAACCTCCCTCAGATTGATCGTTCGGGCAGCATCCCGTGGGTGAGGTTCAGGGACCGCGAGTCGTACGCGCGCAACAAGACCAAGGAGTACGACGCCATCGCCATGCGCTACTTCTCCTATGCACTCTACCCACTCGTGGCCGCCCATTCCACAACCTACTCGCCCGTGCTTCACAGACCACCAGAACTCATACACTCCACCACTCTGTCCCGCCCTTTCCTGTATCCCTCCCTTCCCTCCCTTTACCCCCTCCTCCCCCCCCTCAGATTGATCGTTCGGGTAGCATTCCCTGGGTGAGGTTCAGGGATCGCGAGTCGTACGCGCGCAACAAGACGAAAGAATATGATGCCATCGCTATGCGCTACTTCTCCTATGCACTCTACCCGCTCGTTGCTGGTTACGCCGTGTACTCGCTCATATACGAGACGCACAAGAGCTGGTACTCCTGGGTTCTCAACTCGCTCACTGGCTGCGTCTACACCTTTGGTGAGCTTCAAAATACTGGGTTTTATATATATTTATATATATATATATACATACACCCCCCTTCCCTGTTCTCGGGGAAGGGGGTATCTTACCTTGCTCTTCTCTCTTCCTGTTTCTCTAGCCATTCACTCTCTCTGACCTCACTCCTATCTCGTTCCCTACATTGCCAATTGTGTCCAGATTTTGTGATTCTACAACGACCACCAGGCTCGATTCCGTCGAGCACCTGCCGTGGTTGGCTGATCACCCGTCTTGTTTAAAAACCGTCCAAATTGGTTCAAACCTTCCTAAATTCGGTTGAGTGTCAACCTGGCACCCTAAACCTTGGCCAATTGCATTGCTCGCCCCAACCAACCCTCCTAGCGTTGAACTGCTTGGCCCGCGGGCATTAATCCACTTATCCCCACCCGTCCCTCACCGTTCCTTCCCACACCAGTCCATCTGCACCATCAGGCTTTATCATGATGGGTCCGCAGCTGTTCACAAACTACAAGGTCAAGTCCGTGGTGCTCCCTCCCTCCCTGCGTGGCATACTTCCACTCCCACTTAACCGCCTGGTTTCTGTTTCCTGTGCCCCTTAACAAACCACCGCCACCACCAGGCTTCATCATGATGTGTCCGCAGCTGTTCATCAATTACAAGCTCAAGTCGGTGGCACACCTGCCGTGGAGGCAGATGACGTACAAATTCCTCAACACCATCGTGGACGACCTCTTTGCCTTTGTCATCAAGATGCCCACGCTGCACCGACTCTCCGTCTTCAGAGATGGTGCGTGGCTGTTAGCGATTGTATGCGATTGTGAGTGATGGTGAGTGATGGTGTGCGCCTCAACACCATCGTCGATGACCTCTTTGCCTTTGTTATCACGATGCCGACACTGCACCGACTCACCGTCTTCAGAGATGGTGTGTGGAATAGTAACGTCCTGTGATGGTATGTGACCGCATGTTTGCGTGTGCCTCATTACCATCGTTGACGACCTCTTTGCTTTGTCATCAAGATGCCCATGCTGCATCGTCTTTCTGTCTTCAAGGTTGGTACTTGATTGCCAGTAATGCAATTGGATAGTACATGATGTGATTGTATGTGATGTTATGTGATCGTATGTGATGGTATGTGATTGTATGTGATGGTATGTTTTTGTGTGATGGTGAGTGATTGTATGTGTATGTCAGTGATGGTATGTGATTGTACATGGTGGTATGTGATTGTATGTGATATGGCATCTGACTGTAAGTGATGGTATGTGATGGCTTGTTCCTCAATACCATTGTGGATGGATAATCTCTTTGCCTTCATTATCAAGGCAACTGCTCTTTTGTCAACCCAAAGCAATCTACCGAGCAATACTTTCTCCTTTCTGTGTGCCTTGCCCCCCCCTCTCCTCGCTCCCGGCCCTCTGTTAACCCAGACATAATGTTCCACATTTTCTTGTACCAGCACTGGATCTACCCCGTTGACAAGAAGCGTGTCAAGATTCACTTTCGCACCCACCCTGTTTTTCCCACCCCCTTTCCCTTACACCCGTCCCCTTCCCCTCCCCTACTACCATCCGCAGACATCATCTTCCTCATCTTCCTGCACCAGCATTGGATCTACCCTGTCGATTAAGAAGCATGTCAAGGATCTATTTCACACTCACCGTTTTTCCCCCTTTTTTTCCGTACTCCCATCCGCAGACATCATCTTCCTCATCTTCCTGTACCAGCGTTGGATCTACCCGGTCGACAAGAAGCGCGTCAACAATCCCTACAGCACCCCACCCCTTTCCCCAACCCCTATTCACTCCCCCTCCCTCTTGTGCGCCTTTCCCCTTCCCCCACATCTCCAGACATCATCTTCCTCATCTTCCTGTACCAGCGTTGGATCTACCCGGTCGACAAGAAGCGCGTCAACGAGTTTGGGTTCGGAGGGGAACCAGAGACAGCTGCCCTTGCTGGCTCTGCTGACGGTGCTGCGGATGGTGCTGCTGAGCGTGCAGGAAGCAGCAGAACAGACAGGCTGACGGCTGCTGAGGCAGAAGTTGCAGCTGCTGCTGCTGCTGCTGCTGGTGAGGGTAGTGAGGGGAGAGCAGGGGATGACGAGGGTGCAGGTGCAGGGGCACGTGCTGTGTCGGAGCAAGGGCTTGTGAGGAGAGGCAAGGGGAAGGGGAAAGGGACGGCAGGAAAAGGGGGTGGAGGTGAGGGGGAGGAGAGGGGTGAGGAGGATGATAAGGTGAAGGAGAAATGAGAGGTATGCATGTGCTGACCAGATCTGCAGATTTAAGTGTATGGTAATGTTTCCCTGCAGCAGCGGCTGCTGCTGTTCAGGGTGGTGTTATATTTTTGCATGCTTTTACAATCTAACTCATTGTAGAGTACAAAAAATAGCGGAGAATATAGAGAACGCAATGACCATAAGTTGTAATTTGTACATTGGAGTTTCGGCTGTCTATGCAAAAAAAGGGTCTCTTGCATACTGTGCATATGCCTCGGTCTCTAGTTGTTTTGTGGCAACTGCAATGTCTGATTTGATCTGCGACACGAGGTCATCTGGGAAAAAACAATTTCAAAAGGGGGGAAAGACAGAATGGGACTGGTTAGGGAGGGGAAATTTAGCTAGCATTCAAAGAAGCCAAGGCTCACAAAGAGTGAGACTTGAAGACTTCGAGCAAAAATCATCCGTTTTGAAAACAACTCAACGTGGAAACATCTAGGTATTCAGTGCATGTGCGAGGCGAGCAAGACAAGGGGCATCACATCTTAAAAAAAAAAAAACAAAGAAAGCTGCGCCTCAGTGCATGCGCAAAGCAAGACAAGAGTCACTGGTGGTGTTGGGAGCAGCTTATAATATTATGATAGCAGGGGTTAACAAGGAACTGGGGCCAAGAAGGCAGACAAGGAACTCGTTAGCAGCAATGATGAGGTGTTATGAGCAAGGTGGAGACCACAAAAAAAAAAAAAGTGGAGTCGAAAGGGTAAGTGGGAGAGTGTATAGGGAGGGAGGGAAAGGAAGCGGGTGGGGAAGGTGGGGGGGATCGAAGGAAATTTCGCTGCAGCATCGGATCGATACTTTTTAAAATGAGAATGAGAAAACATGAGCTTCTTTTGAGAAATCTTAAGGACGGAAGGGAAGACTCACGTCAACACGTGGAAAAAATGTATTCCACCCAGTGCAAAAAGACTTTCTTCTTGGACGGATGTAGCCCAGCATTGCAAGTTTGACAAGCAATGATATCGATCAGGCGCGACGGGAGCAATTATGGGTTCTCACCTAGCGAGGAGAACTTTCTTTCTGGACGGATGTAGCCCAGCACAACGACCTGCAGCTCCTCACCATAAAAATCATCCTCAAACGAGGATAGAATGTGCACCTCCTGAAATAAAAACGGGGAGAAGGTACAACAGCAGTATTTGATTTTTGGAAAATGACACAATTGTACATATTATCCTCAAACGAGGACCGAATTTGCACCTCCTGCAGGGCAAGATGGAAAGACGTCAGAGATGCAAAATCCGAGTTTACAAAAGTAGCTCTTAAATTGAGAGTCATCCTCAAACGAGGATAGGATCTGCACCTCCTGCAGCGCGCAACACTTGAGGAAAGGCATACCCAGAGGGAGTAAAGTAGCATGGCGGCACCATGCACCACAGGCCAACAAGTCATTCCCAACGACAGGGTCATGGCAATAAACGCCACACACACACAGCAGCAGGCAGGTCATAATGACATCGCACATCATGACGTCAACGCACTCACACTCTATCATGACGTCATCATTCTTCACAGTGACGTCATCACGTACCACGGTGACGTCATCCCCGTCAACAAACGTGGGTCGCCTGCCAACGTTCAGCACCATCTTGAACACCCGAGGAACTCCCTCGCTCGCCTCTCCCTCTCCCCCCGCTCCCCTGTTTGTTGCCCCTTCACCTTCACGTTCCAGGTGGGGCAGTGTAGCCCACCCAAAGTACACGCCTCGCTGCATGCCCTCTAGCTGCTCTCTCAGCACGTCTGGCAGCATGTTGGCTGGTGGGGAATTGCAAGGGGAGCCGGGCAAGGAAGGGAAGCGGGGGGAGAGCACGATCACACTAGGATTAAAAAACCCATTCGCCCCACCACCACCCGAAGTACACGCCTCGCTGCATGCCCTCTAGCTGCTCCCTCAGCACGTCTGGCAGCATGTTGGCTGGTGGGGAATTGCAAGGGAAGCAGGCCAGGGAGAGGGTGGGGAGTAGAGCACAATTGGGCAAGGGTTGGGTAATGCATTTGCCAACATCAGTACACGCCTCGCTTCATGCCCTCTAGCTGCTCCCTCAGCACGTCTGGCAGCATGTTGGCTGGTCATGAACGGCAGGGGAGGGAGCGGGGAGAGAGCACGATCGGACTAGGATTGGAAAACCTATTCGACCCACCACCACCCGAAGTACACGCCTCGCTGCGTGCCCGCTAGCTGCTCCCTCAACACGTCTGGTAACATGTTGGCTGGTGGGGGGGAATTGCAGGGAAGCAGGCAGGGAAGCAGGGGGAAGGAGAGCACGATTGGAAACGGACTAGCCAAACCCATTCGCCCCACCTCCTACCTTCGCCCGCTCTCTCACCTCTTCCCTTCCCCCTCCCCTTGTCCCGATTCCCCATCCCCCATCCCTCCTCTCCCTCATCCCCGCCATCTGCCTGTCCCATCTCTTCGTCCTCCCCCCTTCTCAGCGGTTCTATTCACAAAAGTCCAGCTCCCTGAAAATCTACGGCACACCACCTTACCAGCACCTACGACCATCCCCTTCCCCCCCTCTCCCCTCTCCCCTCTTCCCTCCCCACGGAAGCTCAGATCCCCGCACATCCACGCCACACCATCCTTTCCAGCATTGAGTTGAGTTTTGAGGCGCCTCAGAATTCAACTCAATGCATGCGGAAGCTCAGAACCCCGCGCATCCACGCCACACCATACTTTTCAGCACCTACTACCATCCCTTTCCCTCTTCACACATTCTCCCCAGTGTAGAAAAGAAAAAGGAGGAGGATTGGGATTGGGTTATGGGGAAGCGGGAAGGGGGAGTGTGGCAGTGTGGGAGGGAGGGGGAGGAGGAAGGGTATAGAGAGGGCGACGGAATAATGGGATAGGGAGTGAGGAGGAAAGGAGAGGGTGGAGCAAAAAACTCACAAACAGAGTGTTTTTTCCAAAACATTTTTGGGTTCTCAGGAAAAAGGGGGTGGGGTAAGCAATAGTACCTGTTGGGATGCCCATCTGTTTGCTTCCACGTCCGAATCCTGTCACCACTGGCGCTTTCATAAACACCGGTGCTTTGGGAAACGAAAACTTTCCAGCATCCTCGGTCGCAGCAGCAGCACCAGCGGTCTCGTTACAAGACGCTCCGTTTGCCTGAACACATATGCGTCTCGGGGATCTGGCAGCAGTTGTAAGTAACCTCGCGAATGTCTGACGCTCGAACGAAAGCAGATAAGTTCGCGAAAGTGAATGCGACGCATGCAGACATGACGACTCAGACCGGTGCAAACTTCGAGAAGGTTCCTGTTCCCGCGCTCGAGTTTGGCTGAGATCCCGGCGATCGCAACTCTGCGACAGTCTGTAGTGCGATGACGGCGCGACGCGAAGGTCGCCATTGAGATTCCAATGCAATTTTGCCAATTCCTTGCGACAATTGTGACAGACGGATGAGGTGGCCGCGGTAAACGAACGAGAGCTCAAAATCTGAGAGGAGAACATGGCGGCGGCGCGATTTAGCACGGAGTAATACCATGCTTTCATGAGAGGCACTCAGGCGATGGACTGACTACCCACGAAAAAGCGCGGGAGATTGTATTGGCGATTCATTAACATGGGCATCGCTATTGCTTCCAATCGCTCATGAAAGGCTAAACCCTATCTCTTGTTCTAACCATCAAGATTGTTGAATCAAGTTATCACCGGACCCACTTCTGAGCAGCTGTCGTTACACTAGTATGCTAGACTGTTACCATACCATACCTGACCTGCTGAGATTTAGAGACCTGGACAAAAGATAAACTTCAAAAGGGTATATCGCATGTCTCCCCTAAGGGTACATTCCGCCCTGGACACAAATGTCTCAATCGCGTCATAAAACCGCTGTACCAGTCTGCGCCGCATTACACATAAGTGTCAAACATTTCCACCGCACTGCATCTCCTCGTTTGAGACGCGAGGCCTTTGTGACGTGCGTCAGGAATGTACCCAGGAACGGCCTTTGACTTTGGCTTGTGCGGACTCTAGAAGGAACGGCGAGACCTAGGTTCCAGGTGGTTCTTACTTATGCTGCCCTACCTGACTAGCTAAGTTCACATACAAAAGTGCACTTCTGAGAAAATTGCGCATTTCATTCACATGTGCACAAATCGATCAGAGACGCTGCCTGCAAGAACCTAGAGAGATCTTTCCAATTCGCGGTTTCATCCAAGTGTCTTCCCATAATATCCCATGTGTGTCTGCAACCGGCACAAATGCAGCTATGCTAGTATCTGCGCTTTCAATAGCACTCTCCAGCGTCTCACAGAGCACAGACGCTGCAACAAACAGTGCATCTCTCTCCCCATCCGTACAGTAATTCGACGTCCACTGTATCCCGCTCCACTCCTTTCTCCTTACAATCCCCGTCACGTCGTTGATCCGTAATATTTCGCGTAAGCATAGCGACGAGTGCTTGTCGTTCCATGGTAACAGTCCGCCGTGTTGGCTGGCTCTTTTGTCGAATAAATTGTGGAATATGAATGTGGGGGTTGTAATGCTTTGCAAAGTGTACTGCGGAAAAAAACACTTCCAATGCTCGGTCTCAGGTAAGGCTGGGGGGGTCAAAGGGGGTAAGGGTTGATGGAGAGGAAGGAGGGGAATTGGTGTAGTGGACAGAGGAGTGTGAAAAACGGGGGATACCTTTGAGTCAACTCAAAACGTGGCAATTTGTGATTCCAAGCAAAACGCAGTCACTCGCAAGTTGATGCAAAACGCACTTGAGAGTTAATCGTGAAACGAAGTGACTTGGTGAGTTGACGCAAGTGAGGTGTTGCGATTCGACCTAAAACGATGCGACTTGTGAGTTTTTTTTTTTTTTTTTTTTTTTGTTTTTTTTTTTTTGGAGTGGTGGCGTGTGTGTTTGTAGAGTTCAACCCCTGTCACCCCTTCCCCTCTCTCTCCCCCCGTCGCGCCTCACCATCTTGGCAAGCAGGCCAGGTGGGTTTGTGCAGAGCAACCATGTTCTTGATAGTGCCACGCCACGTGTTGCCCCCCTCTCGGTCCTTGGAGTCTGGCAGGGGGGGTTGGGTGGGAGGGGAGGAGGGAAGGAGGAGGGTGTGAGAGAGCTATTGAGGCGCCTCAACAGCAACCATGTCTGTGATAGTGCCACGGCATGTGTTGCCCCCCTCTCGGCCCGTGGAGTCTGGCAGGGGAAGTTTGGGGGAGTAGAAACAAAGGAGGATGTGAGCCGACTCACAAGTCACAAAAGACTCGAAAGTCACAATGTCCCTCACAGCAGTGTCATGCCACGTGTATTGCCCCTTTTGGTCGTTTGAGTCTGGGAGGGCAAGTTGGACGGAGAGGGGGGGGGAGGAGGGAGGGGGGGGGGGGGAGGGTGTGGGGGCGGGAATGGTGAGAGCGACAAAGGGGGTTAGTTGCAGCATCACGTGTTGTCCCCCATTCGGTCCTTATAGCAGGAACGGAGGAAGGAGCTAAGTTGGAAAATACGCGTCTTGTTTATTGTACGCTAGCGTGTATTCGTTGGCGTGGCCTATATACCCCCTCCCCCCATTCGGTCCTTAGAGTAGGAACAGAGGAAGGAAGGAGGGTGGGAGAGAGGAGTAGCAGGGGAGACCAGACCAGGGTACGGGCGATCTTGAAAGCGGTGAGGGCAATTCTGAGAAGAAGTGAGGGCGTGAAAATGGTGAGGGCGATATTGAAAAGAAGTGAGGGCATGAAAAGGGTGAGGGCGATTCTGAAAGCGACGCGCCCCCCACCGCGTTTCCAACAACAGCAACAACACTTTAATGATTCACTTAAGGAACAAAAACACATACATAGAGACACACCCCATCCCTCCCATCCGTCCCTCCCATCCCCTCCCCTCCCACCCTCCCATCTCTCCCCCCTTCCCGCCTTCCCCCTTCCCATTCCACACACAAAGGTCAGTTAAAACCACATAGAGCAAAGCCAGCAGGCTCACCAATAAAGAAGCCCGAGTCGCACACGCACTTGGTTGTCGCGTGGGGGAAGGCGGCAGCGATGCGATCGCAGAGAGCAAGAGCTGCTTGGCCGCCCGCTGAGGAGCCCGAGAGGATGATGTGCGTTGCAGATTGGATTCCGCGCCTTGACTTGAGATCTGATTGCGTTTGGCCAAGGGGTTGGGCGGAATGTGGAACAGGGAGGAACAGAGGGGAAGCAGAGAGGAACAGAGGGGAGAAGTGGGGAACAGAGACGAAGAGAGGAGAACAGAGAGGAATAGAAGAGAAACAGAGAGGAACCAGGGAGGGACAGAGGAGAAACAGAGAGGAACAGAGAGGAGCTGAGAGGAACAGAAGAGAAAGAGTGAGGATCAGGGAGGAACAAAGGAGAAGCAGAGAGGAACAGATAAGAACAGAGTAGGAACAGAGAGGAATAGAAAGGAACAGAGGAGAAATAGAGAGGAACAGATAGGAACAGACATGAACAGAGAGGAACAGATAGGAACAGATAAGATCAGGAAGGGACAGGAAGGGAGTAAAGAAGGGTAAATGGGAGAACGAGAGAGAGAGGTTTGAGGGTAAAGCCAAAGTTGTTCCAGTCACCCATTCTGCCCCAGTCACCCCTCTCACTTCCATTCTGCCCCAGTCACCCCTCTCACTCCCATTCTGCCCCAGTCACCCCTCTCACTCCCATTCTGCCCCAGTCACCCCTCTCACTCTCAAGCCTTCTAACCAGTCACTCACCCTCAATCACTGCATGGACAATCTTCCACCCGTCCAGGTAAAGCACTGTGCTGCTGATAAACTCGACTCTCCCTGTGGTTCCCTTCTCCACCCAAGCACTCACCCTCAATCACTGCTTGGATGATATTCCACCCATCCAGGTAAAGCACTGTGCTGCTGATAACCTCGACTCTCCCTGTAGTTCCCTTCTCCACCCAAGCACTCACCCTCAATCACTGCTTGGATGATATTCCACCCATCCAGGTAAAGCACTGTGCTGCTGATAACCTCGACTCTCCCTGTAGTTCCCTTCTCCACCCAAGCACTCACCCTCAATCACTGCTTGGATGATATTCCACCCATCCAGGTAAAGCACTGTGCTGCTGATAACCTCGACTCTCCCTGTAGTTCCCTTCTCCACCCAAGCACTCACCCTCAATCACTGCTTGGATGATATTCCACCCATCCAGGTAAAGCACTGTGCTGCTGATAACCTCGACTCTCCCTGTAGTTCCCTTCTCCACCCAAGCACTCACCCTCAATCACTGCTTGGATGATATTCCACCCATCCAGGTAAAGCACACTGCCGTTCCCAACCTCCAACCTCCCAACCGTTCCCAAGTAGCCACCCCCATCGCAGTAGATAAAACGAACGGTGTTCCAATCATGGAAGGGTGGGTTGATGCGGCTGCTGCTACTGAACATGCCTGTGAACCCAGGAAAGAGGGGATGCTGGAGAAAGGGAGGAGGTGGGGGGGGTGGGGAGGGGAGGGGATCGAAGGGTGATGGGAGGGAGGGGGCGGATGGGGAGGGGAGGGGATGGAAGGGTGGTGGGAGGAAGTAGAGGGGATTGGATGGCCTGATTTGAAATAGAAGAGTGGAAGGGTGGGTCGATGCTAGTGCCTCTGCAAACCTCCTGCCTCCCCGCCGTTCCCAAATAGCCACCACCATCACAGTAGATAGGACAAAGGCAGTTTTGTCCCCGAGCATTCTATGCATCTATCATGCTACAGACTTTGCACCCTTGCTCGACTCATCATGTGCGGCAGTCACCCCTTCTTGCTTGGCACGTCAGGGTAGAAGGTGCTGCTTCCGCGATTCATCTAGCTCCATCTTGCTCCATCTTGCTCCATCTTGCTCCATCTTGCTCCATCTTGCTCCATCTTGCTCCATCTTGCTCCATCTTGCTCCATCTTGCTCCATCTTGCTCCATCTTGCTCCATCTTGCTCCATCTTGCTCCATCTTGCTCCTGGCGACACACTCGGTGACAGTTTCTAGTTGGCTCGAAAGGTACCTTCTTACTGGGCACGTCAGGGAAGAACGAGCTGCTTCCGCGATTCATCTTGCTCCATCTAGCTCCTGACGACACACTCGGCGGCACACTCGGCAACAGTTTCTAGTTGGCTCGAAAAGTACCTTCTTGCTGGGCACTTGAGGGAAGAACGTGCTGCTTCCGCGATTTATCTTGCTCCTGGCAACACACTCGGCTGGAGTGCTGCACCATGCGCCTTGCGGCAGGTAGATGTGCCACTTGCTCCTGCCGACGCCTGTGCCCGCACGGAAGTAGTACCCTGGGGGGCTGGGAGAGAAAGGGAAGGAGCAGGAGGGTGGGATGGGGTGCGGAACGTGCTGCTTCCGCAAGCCATCTTGCTCCTGGCAACACACTCGGCTGGAGTGCTGCACCATGCGCCTTGCGGCAGGTAGATGTGCCACTTGCTCCTGCCCACGCCTGAGCCCTGCCGGAAGTAGTACCCTGGGGGGCTGGGATGTGGAGTGATGGGGGAGGAGGGGGGGAGAGGAGGGCGGAGTAGAGGTAGGGTGAAGATGTGGGAAATGTTTGTTTCTGGCCACACATTCGGCAGCATAGCTGCACCATGCGCCACCCAGCAGATAGATGCGCCACATGCTCTTGCCCACGCCTGAGCCCGCCCGGAAGTAGTACCCTGGGGGGCTGGGAGAGGGGGGAAGCAGGCGGGTGGGGATGTGGTGCGAGGGTGGGTGTGGAACGTGCTGCTTCCGCTATTCACCATGCTCCTACTAGCGACACACTTGGCTTGGCATAGCTGCACCATGCGCCACCCAGCAGATAGATGCGCCACATGCTCTTGCCCACGCCTGAGCCCGCCCGGAAGTAGTACCCTGGGGAGCTGAGAAGCGAAGGGGAGTGTGGGGAAGAGGGAGAAAGGAGGTGAGACGAGGGGAGAGTGGAGGGAGGGAGAAGATGCTACAGATAGATTTGCCACATGCTCTTGCCGGTGCCTCTGCCCGCCTGGAAATAGTACCCTGGGGGGGTGGATTGTAGTGGGAAGGTGGGGGGAAGAGCAGAGGAGAGGAGGGGAGTGAAGGTGAGGGTGGAGGAGGGAGAAGTTGCAACAAACAGATAGATAGATTTGCCACATGCTCTTGCCGATGCCTGTGCCCCCCTGGAAATAGTACCCTGGGGAACTGGAGTGTGCAGGGGGGATGGGGTGGGAGAAGGAGGGGAGAGTGGAGGAGGAAGAGGGGAAGGAGGGAGAGGGTGGGGGAAGGAGGGGAGAGTGGAGGGAGGGGGAAGATGTGCCGTGCTCTTGCCGAGTCCTGTGCCTCCCAGGAGAAAGAACCTGGGGGGCTGGGACGCAAGGGGGGTGTGGGAGGTGCGGGTGTGGGGGGAGGGAGGGTGTGTGTAGTTCAGAGTCAGACCTCGCAGGGGGTGGGGATACAGGGAGGGGGTGTAAGCTTATGTACCCTAACTTAGGGTAATTCAGAGCCACGCGTTCCCCTTAAGTTGGTTGATTGAATCTATGGTAGCATGTTAGGAACGGCTTCTCCAGACCTTTTCCACAACCCCTTTCCCCTCTTCTTTCCTTCTTACCTCCGCATCATCACAAGAACGTCTCTCCTGAAACAGGTCCTTCTGAACTCTGGTTTGAAACCCACCACAAAATCTGTTTGTGATGATGTTCCTTCCCCTGCCTTATTTCCCCATTACTGCTGGAATGAAACCTGCTTCAGGCTACTCTTCTCAGCAGATCCGCATTTTCCTACTTCCCCCTCCACCCCTCTCAATCCTCTCAGTCCCCACTGGGGCACCCTCCCGCGTTTCCCCTTCCTCCTCTTCCTCCCCTTCCCGCTCCGCACCTCCCGTCGAGGCATTTCGCGCCGAAGGGGTTTCTCGCCAACAGGGTGAGCCGCGGTTTTACCGGCGGCGCGGGAGGCGGAAACGGCTTTCCTACGAGCAGCGACAGCAGGTGCTGCACGAAGATCGCAGCGCCTCGAAAGAGTTTCATCGCAAGGCGTTCTGAGGGGTATGCAGCGTTTGGAGTGGGTACTGCTACTATCCACAGCAGTACCTTGTTTGGAGTGGGTACAGCAATTTAAAACAATGTTTTCACTCAGTTCGAACCTTGAGAGAACTTCCAAGCATACATCGGCGAGGGGAGTTCCGACTGTTACCCCGAGGTAACCTGCATTGGGATTGAGTTGGCTCCCTCGAGACGGGGGAGCTACCATGAGAAGAGCTTGGATTTGCCCAACAGCAAACGCCGGTGAACGTCTTACCGTGCGGACTGTTTGTCGGAACATCTCCAGGGCAGATTTCCGCGTTGTCGAGATGATGGACTTACTTGAAGGATACACGGAAAGTAAGGATACACGCCGGTCGCATGAAATGGAGTTTGGTCTTGTTATGATACTCGTTCTTTCTGGAAACTGACGTGGTCATGAACGATCGGATGTGGGAAGGAGCATGTGCGCCGTCAAATTCTGCCTACTACAGTTCTATGGATCGGTGTTCGCGAATCACAGGATGCTGTTCGCTCGTAGCCTGCTCGGGTGCTCACTGTGCTTGGGTGCCAATAAGGACCGTCCTATCGACGTGACGTCTACTCGCGGCTCTCTGCTCTCTTCTCTCAAAAATAGAGCTCATTTCGTCAGTTGGTGGTGATGCAGTTGGGCTGCACCAGAGTACAGCTGATGCTCACCCCATGCACGTGAATTTGCCTTGCGCCGGATGGATACGCTGCACCCGAGGTTGTTTCCCCAGCCTCATGCACCTACATTACAAGCGCGTCGCGTGGTTATCAACCAATAGTAACGAACAGACCGAAGTCAAACTAGGTACAGACCGAAGTCAAGCATAAGAGACTAAAGTCAAACTAGGTTACAGATCTTGTTTATAAGCACATGCGAATCCTTTTTGGCTAGCTGCGATTTGACGAAACTTATGCGAAATGCTTGGGAAAGCTTATACGCCCCCTTCATAAGGCAACCGGGAGGAGCTCAAACAGGCATCAGGTGTAGAGCATCAACACTTTTGCTCCCCGTTACGAGTGCACTTGAATGTCCCAATAAACATGGTCGAAGTTCGAACTCTAACCGCTTTTAAACGTGGCGACACGCTACTCAACCGTATTCTGCCGTGGAAAAACTTTCTACAAGTTCTGACTTTCTAGAAACACACTATTGAAGCAAAAACAATACAATTAGCGAATTAAATAGCAAAACCATTTCGGCAACGGTATCAATGTATCATGCTCGCAAAAAGGTGCCTACAGACCTGATGCCAATGTTGGTAATAGTCGATGCGTAGGATTGGGTCGCATGTTACTAGCCGAGCCGGGTGGTTCGGGCGAGTCGTGTTGGCGGAAACAGTGCCGAGGCGAGTGTCGCGGGGTGGTAAGGGGCTACTTGTTGACGGAAAATGGCCCCGCCCTCGCTTGGGCGAAGCCGACCTTGCACTAGGGTGCGCGAGAGGTGCAGCTGGGTGTCAGAAGTGGACGTCGTTGACTTGGATGTGTGAGTCGACCAACTCCGTTGACCTACGCGACGTTGAAAAGGCGGCTGCCGACTTCAACTAGTGTGGTCGACGAGGGGGTTCATCGACCGACGGGGACGCCGATTTGGTAAAAGTATACAGGGGGTGTTGACATGGGCGGTTGACGAGCATGCACATACGTTTACGAGCTCCTTCCGCTCAACAGGTCGACGACGACTTCGGGCTTACTCGGTCAAACGAGTTATCTGGTCGTCGAGGTTTTGCGGAGGTGTGCGAACGTCGTCGAGGTGGTTGTGGCAATGTCGGCCACGTAGCAGCACGTGGTCGACATGGATCATCAAGCACAACCATCGGCACGTGGCCGACTTGGCACCCGCGCTATGTTCAAGACGGTGCACGCCGTGCTCAACCATCTACAAGCACCTGCGATAAAGGTGTACGCATCTACAAGCACCTACGATATCGGTGTATGCATGTGCTGGCACCTGCGGTTGCAACGCTGGCAGGCCGCCCGGCTGCATCGTTGGCAAGCTGCCCTGGTGTAGCGCTGACTGGCCACTGACTTGTTATGTTGGCAAGCCACTTTTCTGCAGCGATGGCGTCGTGTCGACTTGTAGTGCTGGCAGGTCACCAACTTTGCTGTGCTGCTAGTCAACCTATCCGTTCGCCACGCTGCCTTTCATCTAATGTAGCCAGTGTTGCCACTGCACTTGTCATCTTTGTTCTCAACTTTAGCTAGTGAAACTCTTGCCGTTTTGCACTATGAACGCACAAGTGCTAGAGAACATAAGAAACGCTACGGCGTGCGTCTCCTACGTCAGTAGGAAGTTGGCTCGGCACAGGTTCCCCGACAAAGGTTTGGATGACGAAGGGGCCTTGGCCATCGTGCACAACGACCTGTGCGGGACGTTCCGGGTGGCCGCCAAGGATGGCAGCCTCTACTTCCTGCTGCTGAAGGACCGCATGACCTACTACATGTTAGAATCTAGCAGCAGGAATGAATGAACTAACAGGATGCAGGAGTACAAGTAGTAAACCCTAATTGGGTTGTACCCCATATGGGCTACCCCACTACAGCCTAGACAATATGCAGTACATATAGTTTGACACACCCCCATAGGCAAAGTGGGGGAGAACAAGGGGTCACACGACCAGTCAAGAGAAGCAAAACAAGCTCAGGGTGGATCACAACGTCACCACGCATTCCGAGCACAAGCAAAGGGCCACAGGGCCAGTTCACATGCAGAGATATATATGCAGCAATAACAGTACAGTTATGGCTACCTAGCAAGAGCCAGCATGTATATATATAGATATATATCTATATATATATATATATCACAGTACAAGCAGAGACTACAGCAAGTGTGGAAACGTAGGCACAAGGCCCAACAGAGTACAAAAGCGCTGATGATCACCAGACGGAAGTGCCTTGGTGAATATATCAGCAGTGTTGGCCCGAGTGGCCACGTGGCGAAGACGAAGCTGGCCTCGCTGCTGCAACTCTCGAGCCAGGAAGTAACGCAGAGCAATGTGCTTCGTTCTGTGCTCCAGTCTGTGCTCCTCACACAAGGCAATGGCGGCCTTGTTGTCGACGTACAGCACTGGAGGAGAACGAGGCTGCTCTCCCAAGTCAGTCAGCAGGTAGGTGAGCCAGCGTAACTCCTGTGCAGTCATGGCTGTGGCGTAGATCTCAGCCTCACAACTGGAGCTGAGAACTAAAGACGAGCGTGTAGAACGCCACGAAACTGAACCAGAGCCAAGGCTGAAGGTGTAACCCTGTGACGACCGCTGAGTAGCCTGGTCGTCAACCCAAGAAGCGTCTGAGTGCCCAGTGAGGACAACTGGGCTCGTCCCTCCAAGCACTAGCCCCATGCCTGATGTGCTGCACAAGTAGCGCAACACCCTCTTAGCAGCAGCCATGTGCTCAGGTCGGTGCCGACCAGGAGCCACGTAGCGAGCCAGAAGACCAAGAGGGTACGCGAGGTCAGGCCGAGTGCAAGTCATCAGGTACATGAGGCAGCCGACTAGCTCTGGGTAAGGACCACTCGGCTCTACGGACTCGTCCGAAGGTGGAGCTGAGAGCGTGTGACCTGTAGCCAGAGGAGTGGCCTGTGCTGAAGACCAGGTGAAGCCGAAGCGCTAAAGGACCTGCTGCACCATGTGTGACTGAGTCAAGGTGATGGTGCGGCGTGCTCTGTCCCGGGTGATCTGCAAGCCAAGGTAGCTGCGCAGCTCACCCAAGTCTGTGCACGTGTGTCTCTTCTGCAGCTCCGACTTCACGTGGGCGAGAGCCTCAGTGTCAGCAGTGGCAAAAACCAAGTCGTCGACGTACACGAGGATGTAGAATGGCGGCAGTGAAGTGTCGGTGCGCAGAAACAGTGACGGGTCAGCAGTAGAAGGCGCAAACCCAAGAGCCGCAAGCGTAGTCCTCAGTGTGTCGTGCCACTCACGTGGCGCCTGGCGGAGACTGTAGACCGGCCGCCGGAGGCTCCACTGGGTACCTGGAGGGAACGACCCAGTGAAGCCCGGGGGGCGGTGCAGCCAGATCTCCTCGTGCAGGCTACCCTGCAAGAAAGCTGTGCTGAAGTCAAGAGAGTGAAGCTCGTAGTCACGGTGAGCAGCAACGTGCAGCAGCACCCGAAGAGTGGTCATCTTTGGGGTGGGGGAGAAGGTCTGGAAGAAGTCAACTCCCTCTTGCTGACTGAAGCCTCGAGCCACGTAACGCGCCTTGAAGACAGGAGGAGAACCCGGCGGCCGCTTCACCCTGAAAATCCACATGCCACTGATGATGTTCGCCCCAGGTGGGGGAACCTCGTCAACGTAGGTGCCTGTGGACTTCCAGGAAGCCATCTCTGCGTCCATGGCTGCCTGCCACTGAGAGGAGTAGGGACCCTCTATCGCCTCTGCGTAAGAGCGCGGAGTCGGGATGTCTGGTGCATCCGGGTCTCCCTCAGGGGCAAGTAGCGAGGACACAAGATGAGGTAAAGCAGCAGCAAGACACTGGAACTCCTCCTGCCTGTCCTCAAGGACGTCCGTGCTAAGAGCACACTCACCCCCGACGGACGGAGGACAGACAGACTCAGACTCAGCAACAAGACTAGCGGCGTAGTCTAGATGACAGGCAGCAGCAAAGTCAACAAGCTCAGCGAC
Source organism: Closterium sp. Yama58-4 (assembly GCA_947470075.1). NCBI lineage: Eukaryota > Viridiplantae > Streptophyta > Zygnematophyceae > Desmidiales > Closteriaceae > Closterium > Closterium sp. Yama58-4. The sequence goes on from CANIUD010000133.1 coordinate 1,076,144, forward strand.
CAAGGCAGACGCAGCAGTAGACTCAAACGACGGGTCAGTGACAACTGTGGCTAGTAGACGCGTGACAGTAGGGTGCTCAGCACAAAACCGGTCAGACGCAGGGTCCGGAACGTCAGGCAAAGAGGACGCAGGAGGAGACGGCAGAGGAACAGGCTGCGGAGCAGAGGAAGGACGACGGACTACGAGGTGTGCGCTGGGGACAGCCGGCTGACGCGAACGAGGAACACGACGACCGGTACGACTAGGACGAACAGGCGAAACAGGACGCGACGCAGGCTCACGACGCTCAGCAGGACTACCAGTCTGCACAGTGTAAGGAGAAGGAGCAGGCAGCGGTGAGCCAGGCTGTAACGGAAGACCAGTAGACGACGGGAGAGTAAGAACCTGACGAAGAACAGAGTCAGACGGCGGCAGAGACGACGGAGACGGCGGAGCGAAGAACCGTCGTGTCGGCGCAGCTGCACCAGGACCGGCAGCTCCAGCAGCTCCAGTGCCGCCAGCAGCTCCAGTACCTCCAGCAGCTCCAGTACCTCCAGCAGCTCCAGAAGCTCCAGTCCCAGAGCCGACACCTCCAGTCCCAGGGTCTCCAACCTCTGTGTCTCCAGCAGCAGCACCCCCAGAACCAGCACCTCCAGTCCCAGGGTCTCCAGCCCCAGGGTCTCCAGCCTCAGTGCCTCCAGCAGCAGCACCCCCAGAGCCAGCACCCCCAGTCCCAGGGTCTCCAGCCTCAGTGTCTCCAGTACGAGCACCTCCAGAACCAGTGACTTTAGCACCTCCAGTAGACAGAGGACCAGCACCACTCCTAGCTCCAGCAGCGCGACGCTGACGGCGACCGTACCAGTCCTGCAGCTGCTGTGGGGTGAGAGACACACGTGGACGAAGGCGGCTACTCCAAGGAGACCGCGCAACAGCAGACTCAGAACCCTCAGCGCCCGCACCCCCAACGGCTCGAGAACCTCCGGTGTCAGTACCCTCAGCACCAGTACCTCCAGCGGCTCCAGAACCTCCAGCGCGAGCACCCTCAGCAGCTCCAGAACCTCCAGCTCCAGCGCCACCAGTACTTGGCCCTCCAGCAGCTCCCGAACCTCCAGTGCCAGCACCCTCAGTAGCTCCAGAACCTCCAGCGTCAGTACCGCTAAGCTCAGCACCCCCAGACCCCTCACACTCAGGCTCAGCACCACCAAGCTCCACACCCTCAAGCTCCGCACCCGCAGGCTCAGCACCCCCAGGCTCCGCACCCCAAGGCTTAGCACCCCTAGAAGTAGCACCCCGAGCAGGACCACCCTCAGTAGGACTTGAGTCACCAGTGACCTCAACCGGCGCAGTCAAGGGAGGAGGGTCTACCTGAGACACACCTGAAGGAGCAGGACCTGGAGCGGGGAGGGGGTCTACCTGGGGAGCACCTGGAGCGAGGAAGAGCGGCGGGGGGGGGAGCGGGGCAGTTCGGTAGGGGAAGAGACGGTAAAAGGGAACCGACTCGTCGAACGTGACGTCCTGAGACGCAAAGACACGGCGCGAGGTGGGATGGTAAAACTGCCAACCAGGCGCGTCAGGGACAAAGCCAAGGAAGACACAGGGAACAGCGCGGGCGGAGAGCTTGTCCGCGGTGGTATCGCGGACAAATGCACGAGCACCCCAGACCCGGAAACGCGACGCATCGCCAACCTTCCCCGTCCACAGCAGTGTGGGCGAGGTCTCCGGCAAGGAGACACGGGGCCAGAGGTTGAGCTGATGCGCGGCGTACCGGACCGCAAACGGCCACAGGAAATGGGGGGCAGCCGCATGGATCATGGAGGTACGAGCGACCTCCATGACTAAGCCAATGCGGCGCTCAGCAACCCCATTCTGCTGTGGAGAGGCCGGAAGCGTGAACGACTGGGTGATGCCGTGCTCCGCACAGTAGGCTGCCAAGAGGTCAGAGGAGAACTCACCACCTCTGTCAGAGTGCAGACGCAGGACAGGAAAGTCCCGCCGGAATCGCTCGCGGAGCTGGAGATGAACAGTGCGGATCCAAGGGATCAAAACATCAGGGACGTCCCCCTTGCTCTGCAAGGGGAAGACCGTGGTGTAACGCGTGTAGTCGTCGACGACCAGCAGGAAGTACCGCTCGCGGCCCTGTCCCTGGACGCGGGCTGGGCCCCACACGTCTAGGTGGAGCGTCTGCAGGGGAGCCTCTGTGGGAGGAAACGAGGAGGAGTGCGGAGCGGCGCGCTGCCGCCCCTCGACGCAAGGAATGCAGGGCGGCGCAGGCGAGAGAGGGAGGGCAGGCAGAGACCTGGGTAGACCAGAGACCAGGGAGCGAGAGTGCATGCTACGCAGGCGAGGCAAAGAGGGGTGACCAAGGCGGTGGTGCCACAGGAGAGTGTCGTGCGACAAAGCGCGACACTCGCAGGGGGCCGCCAGCTGACCAGACGTAGACGCAGACGCAGCTACCTGAGGGGACTCATTGGTCAGTGTGTACAGACTCGAGCCAGGTGCACGGGTGAACGTGGCCAAGTGCCGGCCCGTCCTAGCACACGTGCAGTGAGTCACTCGCTGACTCGCAGGAGTGAACTGGTCAACCCCGTGATCCTGGAGGGCAGCTCCACTCACCAAGTTCGTAGAGAACGAGGGGAGGTAAAGACCTGACAGGAAGCCAGACGGGACGGCCGGACACGGCAGAACCGTGGAGTAGTGGGCAAGGACTGGACCCCCAGAGGGGTCCGCCAGGGAGACCGGAACTGGCCAACTGAGCGGCGTGAGTGTGGTGCAGTCGCGAAAGAAAGAGCGAGAAGCTCCTGAGTCAAGGGTGAAGGTGTGCAAGACCGCAGCAGGCGCAGTACCAGAAAGAGCAAACTCACCAGCACCTAGAGCAGCAGTCTCACCAGCACCTAGAGCAGGAGACGCACGAGCACCTAGAGCAGCAGCCTCACCAGTACCGAGAGCAGCAGGCGCTATACCAGGGTCAGGCGGGACGCACAGGTAACAGGCACGGTCGACACTAGTAGGCAATGCATACATGGCAGTGAGAATAGCATCATAGTCAAGTGCAAAGATATCTACCCTCTGTCCAAGCAGCTCCGGCCAGGCAGGGAGCTCAGCCTCGTCTCCAAACACGGTACGCCAGGCGTCGCTCAGACAGGCGAAGCAGCGGGACTGTGTGTGACCAAGCGTCCCGCAAGGCTGACCAGTCCTAACACTTGTGCGAATGACGTACGGGCAGCGAACGGTACGCGTAGACCTGCTACACTGAGTGTACCACTCCTGGAGCTGCCGGGGCGTAAGTGTCTCACGAGGACGCCCCTGCAGCTGCAGCTGGCCACTGCCAGACGCCCCCAACTGACCAGCTCCAGGGCGACTCCTACGACGGCCACCTCGACAGCCCCAAACCCTATACCACTCATCAAGCTGCTGGGGCGTGAGAGACACGCAGGAACGACGCTGGAGCTGCATCTGGCCACCTGCTGCTAGCAGGAGTAGTAGCAGTAGCGCGGGCAGGGCAGGCGCGACAGGCAGGCAGGCAAGCAGGCAGGCAGGTAGGCCGACAGGCAGGCAGGCAGGCAGGCAGGCAGACAAGCCGGCAGGCAGGCAGGCAGGCAGACAGGCCGGCAGGCAGGCAGGCAGATAGGCCGGCAGGCAGACAGGCAGGCAGGCAAGCAGGCAGGCAGGCAGGTCGGCAGGCATGCAGGCAGGCAGGCAGACAGGCAGGCAGGCAGGCAGACAGGCAGGCCGGCAGGCAGGCACGCAGGCAGGCAGGCAGACAGGCAGGCCTGCAGGCAGGCAGGCAGGTGCTCACCAAAGGCTGGAAGAGCAGGCGCTCGCCGGGCGAGCAGGGTCGGCGCTCGACGGGCGGCGGCCGAGTAGGCGCACGACAGTGGCGACGTCGGGGCCGCAACAACGGCTGCAGAGTAGGGCCGCGGCAGCTGCAGGGCGGGGCCGCTTCAGCGGCAGTCGCAGGGTGGGGCCGCGTCAGCGGCAGGTCGGGGTCGAGGCAGCTGTAGGGCGGGGCCGCATCAGCGGCAGGTCGGGGCCGTGGCAGCTGCAGGGCGGGGCCGCATCAGCGGCAGGTCGGGGCCGAGGCAGAGGGCCGCGCGCGGCTCGGCGCGGGCTGCGCTGACAGCGCGCTGGGCTGCTCCAGGCCGCGCGCGGCCGCGCTAGGCAGTAGCGGGCCGCGCGCGGCTCGGCGCGGGCTGCTGCGGGCCGCGCGAGGCAGTAGCAGGCCGCGCGCGGCTCGGCGCGGGCTGCTGCGGGCCGCGCGCGGGCCTCGCGAGGCCGTAGCAGGCCGCGCGCGGCTTGACGCGGGCTGCGTGGGCTCGGGGCGGGCTGCGCGCGGCAGCAGCGGGCTGCGCGCAGCTCGGTTCGGGCTGCGCGCGGCTGCAGCGGGCTGCGCGCGGCTCGGTGCGGGCTGCGCGCGGCTGCAGCGGGCTGCGTGGGCTCGGTGCGGGCTGCGCGCGGCTGCAGCGGGCTGCGCGGGCTCGGTGCGGGCAGCGTGCGGCAGCAAGGGGCCTAACGGTCTGCAGGGGCTGTTCGCGGGCCTGAACGGCGTGTAGGGGCGGCGCGCGGGCCTTACGGGCCTCTAGAAGCAGCGCGCTGGCCTAGGGCAGCAGGAGGCAGCGCTAGGGCTGCTGGACGGCGCGCGTAGTGCAGCACGTCACAAGGCAAGGCAAGGCAGGCAGGTACGTGGGGTAGCGCGGTAACCGCAGTGGTAGGTGGGCCCGAAAAAAACGGTCCTACGGACCTTAGTGCTCTGAAACCATGTTAGAATCTAGCAGCAGGAATGAATGAACTAACAGGATGCAGGAGTACAAGTAGTAAACCCTAATTGGGTTGTACCCCATATGGGCTACCCCACTACAGCCTAGACAATATGCAGTACATATAGTTTGACACTACATGTGGGAGCGGCCGTTTGCTAAGAAGAGCGATGTGTTGCAGGTGTTTGAGAAGTGGCCGACGGCCGTGGAGTGGTAGACCAAGAAGACGGTGCTTACGCTCCGCTCTGACCCTGGGGTAGGAGGTTATCGGCTTAGTCGAGGGCAAAGGAATCGTCCATGACCTGACGTGCCCGTACACCACGCAGCAGAACGGTATGGCAAAGCGAGAGATCGTATGGTTGTTGAGGTCGTGCGGAAGATGCTGCTTCACATGGCGTGCAACATCTCTGGTGGCACCTCGCCCTCCGGCAGGTCGTCTGGGTGCACAACCGCCTTGAGCAGTCAACTTTGCCGCCTGGAATGTCGCCGCACCAGCTCCTGACCGGCAAGAGGCCCGACATCACGCTGGCACATGTATGGGGCTTCACGGTGTAGTTTATGGTCCCCGAGCAACAGCGCGATGGGAAGCTGGCGCCGAAGGCCCGGTAGGGCCTTCATCTCCGCATGTTGCCTGAGATTAAGGGCAGGAGGTCCTTGACATCACTGAAAACAAGGCGGTCACCCCGGTGGAGGCGATCTTCTACGAAACTCTATTGGTAGAAATGTGGAACATAACCACGGGCCAACGTCGGCGAGGATGCAAGCTACTCCGCCGATGGATCCCTCGTCGGTGACGCTTCCACTGCTCGTTGCGGACGGCGAGCATGATGACGAGGACACCATGGACGTCCCACCCTCTCCTCCTCCTATTCCTGTTGTATCCCCGACGGCGACTACGTCGCCCTCCCCTGTACTGCCGTCGTTGACCCTCCTCGGATCACATCCGAATCAGCCACCGGCGATGATGAGCATTGGTGCGTTGTCTGTGGCGCCGACGTCACGCTGTGAAGGTCGGCGATGCCGACCTTCTGGAAGCCTACTTCGGGCGAATTCGGCGTGGCGGAGCGGACTTCAGGGGAGCCAGCGGCTGAGAGGTCGACCTCAGAGGAGCCATCGGCACCCAGGCCGACTACAGGGGAGCAGCTCGATGACGACTCATTGAGCGACTTGTAGAAGTCGTTGGCAAACTCGGCGGCGATGAAATTGAGCCATCCGCAGAGGAGCAATCCACTGACAGCGATGTAGTAGAAGACGACGCCGACCAGCCGAAACTGCGATATTCCATTCGCTCCACCTTTGACAAGCCTCACGAGAAGCTAGGCTACCACGCTTGCCAGCCGAGGACCTCCTACCTTACCCTGCCGATGCACATGCTGACATCGACTTGCCCGAGCTCAATTCTGACATGCACGCCGATCTAGAGCACCATTGGGAGATTGCCAACATGACAGTGAAGGAGGCACTTGCGCCTGGTGGTGAAGGTCGCCATGGACGAAGAGACTTGCAGCCCCCTCGCCAACGGCACGTGGGAGCTGGTTGAGCATCCGCGCGGTGTCAGTGTGACCAAGAACCACTAGGTGCTGATGATGAAGTACGATGTTGATAACACGGTCGCCGCAGGAAGGCACGCCTGAACATGAAGGGCTTCATGCATGCGTACAATGTCGACAACGACGAGATGTACTTGCCAGTGGGGAGCTACGTTAGGATGGGGATCTTTCTCAGCACCGTCGCCGTCCTCGACTTCCACCCGATGTAGCTCGACATGAAGAACGCCTTCTCTTAGAGCAAGCTCTACCGTCTGCTCTACACTTACCAGCCCAACTGTTACAACGACGCAGCAGGGCGCCTATGCAAGCTGCTTAAACGGGCTGAAGCATTCGCTGTTGCTGGTACTCTGTAGGGCTGACCATCGCCAACTGGAAAACGAGACAAGCCGAAGAGGCCTGTTCTTCAAGATCGGCGATGACGCGGTGGCTTGCTGGGTGTTGGTCTACGTTGACGACCTGATCGTGCTGCCCCGCTATGCTGAAGAAGCTGAAATGGCTGCTGGAGCCACCTTTGAACTGCGTGAGATCAGCCCGGTTGAGAAGCACCTCGACTCGGAGATCATGCGCGACCGATTGGCAAGGAAGTTGTTGCTCTACCAGCATACATATGTCGACAAGCTGCGCAGACGTTTGATCGACGAGGAGCTAACTAGCCTAGTGCCAAAAACATTGGTCTCTGTCGACGCCTACACCGAGCTGACTTTCGATGACGAAGAGGCTCAATCACGCAAAGAGGAGGACTGTCAGCAAAAGGTCGTCTTCTTCAGTTTGCGGCACATCGCCTTGGCATGCAGCAAGCAGGGGAGCAGCCTGACGGTGAGGAGCAACCAGCAAAGGCATGAGGTTGACTGATGCCTCACCTATCTCGCCAACACCCGTGAGGCCGCCCTGAGTCGCTATGTTTGGTCGGCTACGCGGACACCGATGACGCTGGCAACGAGCAGAATCACAGCAGTACGAACGGCTACATGTTCGTCTTCGGTGGGGTCGCCGTCTACTGGACCAGTGAGTGCATCAAGTGCATGGCGGAGTACGTCGTGGCCATTGAAGATGGCAAGAAGACATGCCAAATTCGCTTTCTCCTCGCCGAATTCCAGCATCTCGACCTTGGGAAGCTGACCGTGTTATACGTGGACAACCAGTCAGCAAACACGGTCGCTGAGGGCTTGGACTGAAAGTCAACCTCAAGCATATGGAGCGATGCAACGCCTGATTGTAGCAAATGATGAAGCGCGAGAATGTAGCCTTGAAGTACACCTCGACCACCGAGCAGTCGGCCGACTTCCTGAACGAAGGCTTGGTCGACTTCTTGAACGAAGGCGTTGCAATTTCTGGCCTTCAACTATAGCACTTACGCGATTGGCCAAGTGCGTTTGGCCAACGTCAGTGACAATGAGGATGACGTGTAGCAGTAGGCGCCATGCCCTTCTTCATGGCTGGTGCAGTGAACGACGTGCAGTGTCTTAGGTGCATACCAACGATGGGGTTTCTTTGTGTGATGTATTCGTTGGGCTTGCACGTGGACCGTGTGTGGGGTGCCCAAACAAGAGCACGGCATGGGAGTGCCGACGGTAAAATGAACCAGCCCTCGCTTTGGCAAAGCTGACCTTGCAGTCGGGTGCAATGGTGATGTATTCGGCTGCCCGCGGACCACGCGGGACGTGCGGAGAGTCACCCTACAACGGGAGTGGACTACGAAGGAGAGCACGAGGTTGTGCGGGTGATCGCAGCGCTCTAGTAGCGTTCTAACTGAGTTCTCACTACTTGCTCTGTTCACAAAGAGAATTGGCAAGAGTTTCCACTAAGGAAATTGAAAGTACATTGAGAAATTGAGAATTAGAGTACAAGAATGGGCATGCAAAATGATATCTCTGGAAAGACATTGCGATCCCTAGCAAGCATTCTGCAAGGCGAATTGCCAGCACTGCATCAGAGCGATTTGCAAACGCTGAATCAGAGCGGTCTGCCAGCATAGCAGAAGGGCGACATGCCAGCGCTGCAGCAGGGCGGCCTGCCAGCGCTGCATTCGCAGGTGAATATCTGCGCAGGTGTGCACCTGCCAAGTAGGTGCAGGTAGACGGTTGCACCACCAGAGACATTGCGCAGGTGCCAGGTAGAAAGCGCTCTGACGGTTTCGTCAGGTGTCCACCGTCGAGCACGTGATGCCATTTCGCAGGTCGAATTTCGCTAAGAGCCACCTGAGCGAATTTCGCATGCCCCGGCAGAGTTTCGCAGTCGCGCGAATTCGGCCAGCCAGTTCGCCGAGATGAGACTCGTCGAATAGTGCCCTTCGATCAGAGAACGGGGCTCCTTGAAACGGACCCCGTCCGTCAGAGATCGCGCGACCCAGAAGCAGATTAGAAGACGAGCTCGACGAACAGCACCCCGTTGACCAGAGCTCGTTGATGGGGGCTGGTGAATCAGAGGACAACCTCCTCGAAAACCACCCGCGGTTTCAGAGGACGGGCTGATCCAATGTGACGATCACTTCGTCGAATTCACCACGTCGTCGTAGAGAATGCCTGCGCCCAAGCGAGGGCGGGGCCTTGCGCTCCGACACTCCCTTGCCCAGCTCACGCTTGAGCACCCACACACAAGGTCCACCCAGAACCTAAGTAATAGAATACAAGGGGATATTTCTCTGGTGTGCACACCTCCGCACGCCGATCACCGCACCAGCCATGCTAGAGGACATGGCACCTACTGCTGCACGTCGTCGTTGTCGCCGACTTCCGCAAGGCGAACCTGGCCGACCGCGACAGAGCACCGGTTGAAGGCCGGAAAGTACAGCCCTTTCGTGAGGAAGTCCGCCGGCTGCTCGGATGTCGGAATGTATTCCAGCGCAATCTTCTTGCGCTTCACCATCTGCTGCAGCCAGGCGTAGCGTCGCTCCATGTGCTTGAGGTTGCCCTTCAGCCCCAAGCCCTCAGCGACCGCGATGGCGGACTGATTGTCCACGTTCAGAGTAGTCCGCATTCCAGCATCGAGGAGCTGGAACTCTGCGAGGAGGAATCGGAGTTGACGAGCCTCCTTGCCAGCTTCGGTGGCCGCAATGTACTCCGGCTCTATAGAGGACACTTGATGCGTTGGCTCGTCCAGGAGACAGCTGCGCCGCCGAAGGTGAAAACGTAGCCACTTGTGCTAGTGCGATTCTGCTTGTCGCCGGCGTCGTCCGCGTCTGCATAGCTGACCAGTTTCAGAGTTTTGGGTCCTCCTCCGAACTCCAGAGCAAAATCGTGCGTGTCAGAGAGGTAAGTGAGGCAGCGATCGACCTCGCGCCAGTGCTGATCGCTCCTCACCGTCAGACCAGACCCCAACTTGCTACACGCGAAAGCAATGTCGGGTCGAGTTGTTGTGGCAGCGAACTGAAGCGAACTGACCTTCTGACGGTACTCCTCCTCTTCGTGCGACTGGAAGTCCTCGTCGTCGAAAGTCAGCTCCGCGTACGCGTCGACCGAAACAGGCGTCTTCGGACGCCGACAAGTCTGCTCCTCGTCGTTGAAGCGCCTACGCAGCTTGTCAACGTAGGACTATTGGTGCAGTTACAGCTTCCGCGCCGAACGATCGCGCACGATTTCGAGCCCCAAATACCTCTCGACCGGGGTGATCTCGTGCAGCTCAAATGCGGCCTCTAGCAGCTCCTTCAGCTCCTTCAGCATTGCGGTGCTGCTACTGGCAGTGAGCAGGTCGTGGACGTGGACGAGCACCCAGCACGCCACTCCCCCGTCACCAACTCTGAAATAGAGAGCTTCGTCCACTTGGCTCTTGCTCTAGCCAGCGCCCGTCAGCACAGCGTCGCGCGCCGAGTACCACAGCAGCGGACTCTGCTTCAGCCCATACAAACTCTTCAGCAGCTTGGATACACGGCCGATACCATCGTTGTAGTAAGCCGGCTGGTCCATGTAGAGCACGCGATCGAGCTTGCTCTGCAGAAACGCATTCTTCATGTCTAACTGCATGAGGTGCAGGTCGAGGACGGCCACAATGTTGAGAAAAATTCGCAGCGTGACGTAGCTCCCGACTGGCGCATGCGTTTCTTCGTAAAGCCCTTCACCACCATGCGGGCTTTTTCGCGTGCGACCGAATCGTCGACGTGATACTTCGTCGTCAGAACCCAGCGATTCTTCATGACATTGACGCCCCGCGGGCGCTCCACCAGTTCCCACGTGCCGTTGATGATGAGACTTCGAATCTCCTCGTCCATCGCCGCTTTCACCGCCTTGCCCTTCCAACTCGCTAACGCCTCCTTCACTGTCATGTTAGCGATGTCCCAGCGATGCTCCGGGTCGGCGTGCATATCAGGGTCGAGCTCTGGAACGTTGACGTCGAACTGCGCATCGTCGAGCAAAATGCTGTAGGAGTTTGGCGGCAGGCAAGCATGGTAGCTCAGCTTTCCGCGAGGCTTGCCAAAGTTAGAGCGGGTTGAACGTCGAACTGCGGGCTTGTCGGCGGAGACTTCCACCACGTCACTGTCACTGGGCTGCTCCCCGGCCGACAGCTCCCCTTCATTGCCGCCGATGACTTCAACAACGTCGCTCGAGGTGCCGTCATCGAACTGCTCCCCTGTCGTCCGCTCCTCTGAAGCGAGCTCCTCGTTCGACGACTCCCCTGTCGGAGGCTCCTCTGAAACGCGCTCCCCGTTCGCCGGTTCCCCTGTCGGCGGATCCTCTGAAACGTGCTTCCCATTCGACGTCGGCGGCTTCTCTGAAACGCGCTTCCCGTTCGACGTCTCCCCTGTCGGCGGAGACTTCACTCTGACGCCGACGTGCTCGCTGACCAGATCACGTCGACCGCCAGCGATGCCAATGGGCGGATCCGAAGGTGGCGCCCCAATGCTCCCCTCATCGCTGGCGGCCGACGTTGATGCCGACTTAGGCAAGCCGGCGGCGAGAGATGGGAGGGAGGTGGGAAGAGGCGGAGGAGCGTTCGAGGAGGGCGGAATGGAGGGAGCGGGATCATCTGACGGGCTGACGTCCTCGGTGGCGAGCAACTCAATCGCCGTTGGAGATGGACCCGTCTGATGAGAAATCTTCGTCCGCTCTGACGCCGGCCCATGCTCCACCTTCCACTCCGCCAGAGACATCGTCTCGTAGAAGATTGCCTCCACGGTGGTGACAATGCGGTTGTCAATGAGATCGAGCACCTCCCAGCCCTTGCTCTCCAGCGAAACACCTAGGTGAAGGCCCCACCGTGCCTTCGACGCCAACTTTCCGCCGCGCTGCTGCTCCGGGACCATGAACTGCACCATGCAGCCCCACACGCGTGCCAGCGTAAGGTCCGGCTTCTGTGCGAACATCAGCTCATACGGCGTCGTCCTCGAAAGAAGGGATGCACGTTCGAGGCAGTTGCGCACCCAGACGGCGTGACGAAGAGCGAGATGCCACCAGTGATGCTTCACCCCCATGTGAAGCAGCATCGTCCGCACAGATTCGACGATCGTGCGCATCTCCCGCTCCGCCATGCCATTCTGCTGCGGAGTATAGGGGCACGTGAGGTTGTGGAGGATACCCTTGTCCTCGACAAGTTCGGTGAATTTCTTGCCAAGAAATTCGCCTCCGCGATCCGAGCGCAACCTTTTCACCGTCATCGAAGTCTGTCGCTCCACTTCCTTCAGCCACTTCTCGAAAACGACCAGCACGTCGCTCTTCTTCGCGTTCGGGCGGACCCACAGAAAGCGGGCCTTGCGGTCCTTAAGGAGGAGGAAATAGAGGCTCCCATCTGCGGCGGCCACACGGAAAGGGCCACAGAGGTCAATGTGCACGATGTCGAGGGCGTTTGCAGCCTCTGATCCCTTCTCTGGAAAAGTATGACGCGCCAGCTTGCCACCGACACAAGAGGTACACGGCAAGTCGGATCCAGTTGACTTCTCGATGTCGAGGCCGATGGCAACGTCATGCTTTGCCGAGCTCAGAATCGTGTCGATGCCGACGTGCGCGAGCCTCGCGTGCCACTTAGTCGGCTTAGACTTCGTCGCCGAGGCGATCGTCCGCAAAGCAACTGCGTCGATAGCATATGTAGTGGATTTCGAGGAGCAAGGTCGGAGGTCGGTGCAGAGGATTCGGCTAGTGTAGCGTGCGCGACCGAGCACGTCTCCTGCAGCGGAAACAAGCAGCATCTCGTCACCCTCGTTCTGCAGCTTCACGCCGGTTTCCTTCAGCTGACCAGCAGACAGCAGGTTCGCGTGAACGCCCGGAACGTATAACACGTCGGGGATGAGAATCGGCTTCTCGGTCTCCCTTTTCAGAGCAACCGTGCTGCGCCCTTCGACGTTCTGAAGCGCCCCGTTGAATCCGCGCACGTGACTTTCTCCTCCTGGCTTCATTTCAACGAAGGCCTCTCGCGTTCCCATCAAATGATGGGAGCAGCCACTGTCGAGGAGGACCACAGTCGGATTCGCCTGCATAGCTGCTGCGACCGCCTGGAAGTCTACTCCAGCCTCCGGTGCCAGCGAAATAGTTGGCTAGACCACGCCAACCATCGAACAAGAGGCTTCCTTTTCGCGCGAAGCATCACCCTCTGATTTTGAAGCCATTTTCGAGGATGCAGGCTTCTCCTTGCGTGGCTGGTTGTCTCGACGACGACGGTCGTTGTCAGACTCCCCGTCCTCTGAACGACTGGCGGTGTCAGACTTTCCGCGGCTCCCTCTCTGATTGTCGTCGGACTCGTCGCGATCAGGGCAGTCGTAGGAGAGGTGGTCAGGGTCTCCGCAAATGTAGCAGCGGCGTCCTCCTCGACGCGAACCACTGCTTCCGCGATCATTGCCCTTCGCAGACTTCCCGCGGTCAGCGCCCTCCAACGACTCGTGTTCGACGACTTTCCGCCACCGCCTCCTCCTCCGCCCGACTTCCCACGCTGCCCCCTCTGACGTCCCTACTTCGGCGGGGCAATCTAGTTAGCCTCCGGAAGGAGCTCTGAAGAGCGTTCGGACTCCTGCATGAACTCATCCTGGATGATGTGACTCCAAAGCGAATCCTCGTTCAGAGTCTCGCGTGTGCCGGTCATTATCAGCATCCGGCGCATCAGATTGTAGCTCGAGGGGAGGCCATTGATGACATGCGTGACATACGATGCCACCGAGTACTCGAAACCAGCCATCCGCATGTCGGCCAAAATTTGCCGCGCTCAATTGCAGTACTCGGTCGCCGATTCCTGCTCGCCCATGCGAATGGTGGCCAACGTCTTCTCCAGTTGGCTGATGTAGAGGTCGTCGGTCGCTTTGTAGGTGCGCATGATGTACTGCCATGCTTGGTAGCCGGCGTCCACTCGAAGTCGGCATTGCTTCAGCGCGACTTGCACTAGCGGCGAACAGCACCTCGAAATGACCATGAAGGTCAGAAGATGAGCAGCACGAAATTCCGCCCAGAGTTCAGAGTCGTCTTCGTCCAGCATCTCCACCTTGCCGTCAACGAAATTCTTCAATCCGGCGATCTCTAGCTGATGTTCGATTGACTCAATCCATGTGATCAAGTCGTGTCGTCCTTCGAGCGGCTTCGGCACAGCGATCTTGTCCAGCGAAAATTTGAAGTAGCCGTACGCCGGCGCGATGCCTCCGTCGCGACCAGCCGACGCATGAGTCGCCGATGTCGGCCTGGCTCCACTCCGCTGAGGAGAAAGGCGTCGACCATCCTTGTTGCCGTTCGAACTTCCCGCTGTCGCCGAGCGCTGATTTCGCGCCGGCATTCCGCCGACGCCAACGCCGGCGGCCCGAATCACTCCACGAAGCGTCGTGCTGCCTTCGCTGCCGACTTGGTTACCACCGTCGACCTGGCCGTCGACCTGTTCGTCGACGCCTCCTTCGTTGCGTGCCGGTCGGGGAGTGGCAAGCAGACCATCCGCCTCAGTACGGGTCGTTGGGTGATCGCGCGCCCACTGCACGCGGATTCCAAAGAGCAGAACATCCAAGTTCGCTCCGCCGTACTCGCCAGCTGCGTGGCGTGCCCGAACATCATCTAACCGCGCTTGCATGGTATCGTCTACGCCTGCAACGACCTCCTCTTGATCGACCATGGCGGTCTAGACGGCTGCCAGCCTACAACGACTTAGGTATTGGGTTCAAAAGTCGGCTACTCTGAAGGTTCTAACGCGGGGCCGTTCCACGCTCACCGCACCATGCGGAGAGTCACCCTACAACGGGAGTGGACTACGAAGGAGAGTACGGGGTTGTGCGGGTGATCGCAGCGCTCTAGTACCGTTCTAACTGAGTTCTCACTACTTGCTCTGTTCACAGAGAGAATTGGCAAGAGTTTCCACTAAGGAAATTGAAAGTACATTGAGAAATTGAGAATCAGAGTACAAGAATGAGCATGCAAAATGATATCTCTGGAAAGACATTGCAATCCCTAGCAAGCATTCTGCAAGGCGAATTGCCAGCACTGCATCAGAGCGATTCGCCAACGCTGAAACAGAGCGGTCTGCCAGCGTAGAAGAAGGGCGACATGCCAGCGCTGCAGCAGGGCGGCCTGCCAGCGCTGCATTCGCAGGTGAATATCTGCGCAGGTGTGCACCTGCCAAGTAGGTGCAGGTAGACGGTTGCACCGCCAGAGACATTGCGCAGGTGCCAGGTAGAAAACGCTCTGACGGTTTCGTCAAGTGTCCACTGTCGAGCACGTGATGCCATTTTGCAGGTCAAATTTCGCTAAGAGCCACCTGAGCGAATTTCGCATGCCCCGGCAGAGTTTCGCAGCCGCGCGAATTCGGCCAGCCTTTTCGCCGAGATGAGACTCGTCGAACAGCGCCCTTTGATCAGAGAACGGGGCTCCTCGAAACGGACCCCTTCCGTCAGTGATCGCGCGACCCAGAAGCAGATCAGAAGACGAGCTCGACGAACAGCACCCCGTCGACCAGAGATTGTTGATGGGGGCAGGTGAATCAGAGGACAACCTCCTCGAAAACCACCCGCGGTTTCAAAGGACGGGCTGATCCAATGCGACGATCACTCCGTCGAATTCACCACGTTGTTGCAGAGAATGCCTGCGCCCAAGCGAGGGCGGGGCCTTGCACTCCGACAGGACGTGTGCGCGCGACGTCATTAACTTGGGCGTGGAGGTTGACAAAGTTGGTCGGCCTGTGCGACCATTGTGAAGCTGCCGACGATGGGAAGTTGGCGGCCAGCTTGGACTGGCATGGTCAACGAGGGAATTTGTCGGCATGGTCAAGGTCTCCGGGTGGTGTCGTTCTAAGCGGTCAACAAGTACGTACACCAGTTTGCATGTTTGCCCGGTCGACCAAGTTATCTGGCCGACAAGGTGTTGTGGAGGTTTGTCAAGGTTGCTGTGGCGAAGTCGGCCAATGCGGCAGCACGTGGTCGACGTGGCTCATCAGGGACAACCGTTGGCATGTGGCTAACTTGGCATCTAGGTGACCTGCTTGACGGTGCACATCGTGCTCAACCGTCTACAAGCACCTGCGAAGTAGGTGTACGAATGTGTTGTCACCAACGCTGGCAGACCACCCTGCTGCAGCATTGGCAAGCCGCCTAGGTGCAGCATTGGCAGGCCAACGGCTTGCTACCTAGGCAAGCCACCTTTCTGTAGTATTGTCGCGATGTCGATCTGCAGTGCTAGTAGGTCGCAATCTTTGCTGAAATGGCTGTCGACCCGCCAATTTGCTAGGCTTCCTTGCATCTGATGTAGAGATTGTAGCCATTGTAATTCCAATCCTTTTGTTCTCAACTTTGCTACTGAAACTCTTGCTGTTTCGCCCTAAGAACACACAAGTGCTGGAGAACTCGACAAATGATGCGATCACTCGTACCACCCGTGCCTCCCTCATAGTCTAGCTCCCACCGGTGTAAAATGACTCTCCGCAAGTTCATCGCCACAAGAGCAGCAGCTTGCGAAGGGCTCTATTTACAGGAGCTCTTGCAGAAGGCGAAAATCCCATTTTCGCCAACCTTTCGCCTGCACAGCGACAACCAGAGCGCGATTAGAATCACGAACAAGCCGGAATTCGTCAATTGCACCAAACACATCGCGATATTTCTTCGTTAAGGACGAAGTTGAGAAAGGCAAGGTTGATCTGCCGTATTGCCCGACCGGTGACATGACAGCCGACTTTCTCACGAATCGACTGCCCCGTCAGCAGTATCAGCACTGCACTAAACTGAATGGCGTGGTCAAGCGACTCAAGACTTGCTACGACCAGGAATGAAGTGAGGTGTTACGATGTGTAAAATATGAGTGCAATACATTCCTGCCGCCAAACGTCGCGTACAGTTGGAGACATCTGGATTGTCGGCTAGAGCTGACTATTCCAATATAGCCAATCTGAGTATATGTACTTTGATGGCACATTGGCTAAAATTGAGGAATTTTGATTGCTTAGTGTTCCCAAGTAATCAAGTCTTACCCTTTTAGTGTCGTGTAGATAGGCATCAAAATACAACAGTGTACATGTATATTTTCTGGTCAAATCCTACCTGGCTGCTTAAAAAGGATGAATTAGGCACATTTTGTGTATGCTAAGTTTGAAATTCCACATTGCTAAGTTTGAGATTCAGTTCGAGTCGGTGTGCAATCCGCTAATTCATTGTGAATTTCGCCAATTTGCTATGAGAGATGTGTCAGAATGTTACTTGTCTAGCCTGCTGTGGGGTACTCAACAGTGAGTACAACCCTTTAGGGTTTCCTACTTGTATCCCAACTCTTGCTAGTTCAACCACCTCATTCTCACCATTCTCCTTCGCATACCCAAAACCCTAGTCCTAGGGCACATCCTACTACCTCTTAGTGTGGGCCTAGGCTACTAAGCCTAGGCCCCACTCCTAGGATTCTGACATGGTATCAGAGCGAAGGTCTCGGGTTCGAATCCCGGTGTGTGCACCTCGGGCATCCCAGTGCGGGGGGGTGTCAGAGGTCCACTGGTGATCCCTGATGATCCTAGGGAAGGGTTAAAGGCACGTTGGCCTGGGGGGTTATGGGCGCACTCACCCGCTACACAAACAAGCCCTTTTATCCCAGTGGTTAGTGGCTGGGATTCTGACATGGTTTCTAGAGCCAGTACGTTCCTGCCGCTTACCTACATGGGCCCACCACCTGCTTCCGCTGCCGTACCGTCCGCCGCGCGCCCCGTGGTGCGCGGCGGCGAAACCCTATTTTTTTCATCCCGCCGCGCGCTCGGAGAGTGCGGCGGTTTTCTGCCCGCCGTGCGCCCCGAGGCGCGCGGCGGTCTTCTGCCCGCCGTGCGCCCCGAGGCGCGCGGCGGCTTTCTGCCCCGTCACTCCGCGAGTCGCCCCCGGGAGGAGCTGCGACGGGCGACGGGGACCCGCGCGTCGCCCCCCGTCGCCCGTCGTGGCCCGTGCGACCTCCGTAGGGCCCGCGCGCGGCCCGTCCAGCCTGCGCGCGGCCCGTACGGGCTGCGCCAGGCCCGCGCGCGGCCCGTACGGACTGCGCCAGGCCAGGGCGCACCTCGAGCCGCCCGCCACTGCAGCAGCAGCCCCTGGAGCCGCCCGTCACTGCAGCAGCAGCCCCTGGAGCCGCCCGCAACTGCAGCAGCAGCCCCTGGAGCCGCCAGCACCTGCAGCAGCAGCCCCTGGAGCCGCCAGCACCTGCAGCAGCAGCCCCTGGAGCCGCCCGCAACTGCTGCCGCAGCCCCTGGAGCCGCCAGCCACTGCAGCAGCAGCCCCTGGAGTCGCCCGCCACTGCAGCAGCCGCCCCTGGAGCCGCCCGCCAGTGCAGCAGCCGCCCCTGGAGTCGCCCGCCACAGCAGCAGCCGCCCCTGGAGCAGCCGCCCCTGGAGCCGCCCGCCACTTCAGCAGCCGCCCCTGGAGTCGCCCGCCACAGCAGCAGCCGCCCCTGGAGCAGCCGCCCCTGCAGCAGCCGCCCCTGGAGCCGCCAGCAACTGCAGCAGCCGCCCCTGGAGCAGCCGCCCCTGCAGCAGCCGCCCCTGGACCTCAGAAGCCGTCCTTGGACCCGGTACGCTCTGCTGCTGCCCGATGCTGCCCGTGCCTGTGCTGCCCGTGCCTTGTCCCTCGAGCCTACTACCTACCTACCTATGCCTGTGCCTGTGCCTGTGCCTGTGCCTCTGCCTGTGCCTGTGCCTGTGCCTGTGCCTGCTCGTGCCTTGTGCCTCGAGCCTACTACCTACCTGCCTGTGCCTGTGCCTCTACCTGTGCCTGTGCCTGTGCCTGCTCGTGCCTTGTGCCTCGAGCCTACTACCTACCTGCCTGTGCCTGCTCGTGCCTTGTGCCTCGAGCCTACTACCTACCTACCTGTGCCTGTGCCTGTGCCTGTGCCTCTGCCTGTGCCTGTGCCTGTGCCTGCTCGTGCCTTGTGCCTCGAGCCTACTACCTACCTGCCTGTGCCTGTGCCTGTGCCTCTGCCTGTGCCTGTGCCTGTGCCTGTGCCTGCTCGTGCCTTGTGCCTCGAGCCTCGTGCCTACGTACCTACCTGCCTATGCCTGTGCCTGTGCCTGTGCCTCTGCCTGTGCCTATGCCTGTGCCTGTGCCTCGTGCCGTGTGCCTCGTGCCTCGTGCCCGCGCCCTCGTGCGCTCTGCTACTGTCTGCGCCCTCGTGCGCACTGTTCTGCTCTGCCCCCCCCCCCCCCCCCCCCCACCACAAGGGGTGTGGGGGTGGCGGGTGTGGGGGTGCTCCATTTGCGTCGCTCCTTTCCTCCTCCTCCTCCTTCCTCGTCTCCCACTGCTGCAGCTGTCGCTGAGGGGGGTGGATGTGTGGGAGCCGAGGGTTTAGGGTTTCAGGAGTGAAGGGGGAGTGGAGCTAGGGGTGAAGCAGTGGGTGTGTGGGGGGTGTGTGGGACAGTTGGGGGAGGTTGACCCGAGGCTGCCGTCTTGTCGTCTGCAGCACCTGAAGTCCGGGGCTCTGTCTCGGTAGCGCAGAGTGAGTGCTACACCAGTCGCCCGTGGGTCCGATGCTCCTGCCGCAGCTGTAGAGCCTGTTACTCCTGTATTCCGGGGTGCTTACCTCAGTAGCCACTAAGAGCTTGTGCTGCACCAGTTATCTGAGTCAGCCGCCATGTGACTGCAGCTCCAAACGACGTCTCCTATCTTCTCTCCCCTCACAGTCTCTCCTCCTCCTCACTTGCCCGTTGTGACTACCACTAGCTTTGCTCATAGTTGTGAACTTTAAACTGTTGCTTCTTGAACTTGTGCTCAGAATGTGTGGTGACATTGTGATCCACCCTGAGCTTGTTCTACTTTGCTTGCTCTGCTGATTGCACCCCACTTTGGCTATGGGGGTGTGTCAGAATGTTACTTGTCTAGCCTGCAGTGGGGTACTCAACAGTGAGTACAACCCTTTAGGGTTTCCTACTTGTATCCCAACTCTTGCTAGTTCAACCACCTCATTCTCACCATATTCCTTCGCATACCCAAAACCCTAGTCCTAGGGCACATCCTACTACCTCTTAGTGTGGGCCTAGGCTACTAAGCCTAGGCCCCACTCCTAGTATTCATGACAAGATGTTTGAATTGCGCGCAACTGTTCTAAATGCGGAGAGTCACTCTACAACAGTAGTGAGCTAGACTACGGGGGTTGCCAGCAGAGTAGGTCGACGGCGTGACAACACTGCAGCAGGGTGGCTGTCCAGCGTTGCCCCGTAGAAGACAGCAGTGCGCACGATCGCAGGTGCGCGCAGACGATTGGCCCGACTTGCATTGATGTGCATCCGTCTGCTGTTGTCTGCGCCTGACGAGCCACATCGACTTCGGGATACCAGTCCGAAGTCGTCTTCGTCATCGCGACCTCGATGACGTTCGCATGCCTCCGCAGAACTCGCCGAGCAGGTTACCTCGTCAACCTGGACACCACCAGCCACTCTGGTCGACCACCCAGAGCTCTGATCGACCATCAGGTGCCTCTCGTCGACCATCAGGGCTCTGATCGACCACAGCAGCTCTGGTCGACCACCAGGTGCCTCCGGTCGACCACCAAGGCTCCAGTCGATCACAGGAGCTCTTGTCGACCACCAAGTGCCTCCGGTCGACCACCAAGGGCTCTGGTCGACCACAAGGGGCTCTGGTCGACCACTTAGTGCCTCAGGTCGACCACAGCCCCCGTCGAGCAACAGTCTGGTCGACGGACACCTCCGACGACCAGCACTGTTACCTGGTCTCACCGAGCTCCCCTCGTTGACCACCGCTCACATGTCAGGTCGACGAACTGGTCTGTTGACCTCCCTGTCAAACTGAGTTGTCGGTGTTGCCCAAGCGAGGGCGAGGCCAACACTCCACTCCTGTTAACACTCCCTTGCCGCGCTCACGCTTGGGCCTCCAGCCCACACGGCAGTACTCCACAAAGAAAACTCGTCCTCGGCGTGTACCCCACACAAAGCACGCCGTCACCACACCAGCCGTGCAGAAGGACACGGCACCTACTGCTGCACAACACCTTAATACGATTCTATTTGCATGCTTTCATTTTCTTAGTCATTTTATATCGACTCTACTACCACACATTCTGTGCGAACCTTCCTGAGGTGATGCTGGTTACGATCTACTCTTTGATCGCAACAGTTTTTTCATGACTGCGTGCATGCTTTTGTTATTCCACTACATTGAACTGTGTGCAAACAACCTGAGGAGATCCTCGCATGGTCAAATGTCTGATTGTAACAGGATGTACAGTGGCGGGAACAGTCGTGTACGCAGTATGCTGTGTGACGAGAAGGAAAATATTTTTGTTTACAACTGTCTGTAGGAGATGGGTGATCCAATTGTTTCATGTATCCTGACTACCACACCTCGCCATTCCAGAAGTTTCACGCACTGGTGAGAAAGTTGAATATAGCTCGCTCTTTGGGGTTGAGTTTCTTCTAGCTAAGCTTTGAGAATATCAGAATCCATGATAGCGCGAATTAGAGTGTAATAGCGTCCGTTTCTGTAGGGCGGCAAGTTTCCTGCCGAGTGGAGTGCCGACTCACCACTGGTAAGTCTATGTCGGTGGGCGGAGTAGGTCGGAGCTTTTATGTGGAGGTGACTTCTGGTTTTGGTGGGTCGATGAAAACTGCCTCACAGTCGACGTAACGGCAACAATCGCCGTTTCCTGTCGGTCCAATGGAAACGGGCGTACAGAACTGTAGCTTACCACTCGCTAGGGCACCTGAAGGGCGAAGTGCGGCAGTGCTGCGCAGCTGATCGAGGGGCTGCGTGTGTGTAGGCCCAGTGGGACAGCTGGACAGTGTAGCAGTTACTACTGTAGTGGGATGAGCGTTTCGTTTCAGTGGTGGATTCTCGAGTCGCCACTGCGGTCGGTTCAATTTTGGGAAAATGACAAGCCGCATTTCGAAACCGAACCGCGTGGGGGTGCTGTGTCCAATGCGAGTCACGGATTGGTGCCTGTCAGCATGTCCCTTCCCAGCTGGCATGTTTCATGCCCATGCGAGATGAGAGCCAAAGTGGCAAGCAACTTTAGCCAGCTGGGCGACAAAGTGCAACTCGCGACAATTTCTGGGCCCTCGCCAGCGGCCCTTGTTGGAGAAGGTTGATCCGGTTACTGGCAGCACAGAGTTCGCATGCGGCAGCATTCCTGCCGACCAACATATTCCTGCAGCACCACAGCTGACCTCCAATCACCCGCACCCGGACAGTGGAGGTTCGGTATAAGCGCTCGATGCATTCCCAGAAGAGTGGTTATCTGCACATGGACTCCATGTTTCGCAGCTTGATCACAAACATTGCATTTAGCACATGATAAAATCTACACTACACCGCTCGTCTGTTACAGAGTGGTGTACACTACGCATACTCCCTTCCCGTGCGACTCGGTGTCCGAACCGCATTTCTGATGTGCAATTTTCGGTTCCGAGTCAGGTCAGAGACACTCGATTTTCCCAGTTCACGCCAGCAGCATCTAACATAAAAGCCAACACCTTTGAGGAAACTAAACCATCACACTTTCGAGTATCTCTCTATCCATCAGTCGTCGATCAACTATTGAACACTCCTTCCGCTTCTGCCAGTCTGAGACTCCACAATCAACAGCAATGGCTCCGGTCGCTCGTGGCGCTGTGCTTCTGCTCGTGGCCCTGTCTCTGGCCACGTCCGCCTCTGCCGTCATCAATCCCTTCTGGGGTGGAGCCCAGCCCCTTGAGCCGGTATGTGAAAACACAATCAACAAGGTGTCGTTGACTAATTTGCAACACTGAGAGCGAGGGAATCTCTGGCTGTATCATAATTCTTCTTCCTGCAGCGTTCTCACAATCAGTCCCTTCTAACGGTGTTCGCATTTTTGTCGCGTCGGATCCAATTAGTAATCTCTCATCACAATCACAAAGTAAATCGAACAGACGAAAGGCGCTGATCACCGTGAGGAACAAGGCGGTGCTGTTGTTTCGCCTGTCCCGCTCACTTGTCCCCTCCTAGTATTCCCCAAACGCGAAACGCAAATCCTGCAGGTGGCGAAGGCGCTGATCGCGCAGTGGAACGCGGCGGCCAAGACAAAGCCCGCGCTGCTGGTGGGTCCCTACGACCCCTCGGGCTCTAGCAACGGCATCAAGGGTTTCTACAACGGCACCTACCTCATTGGCGCCGCCTCCGAGCCCATCACCGCCACCGTGGAAGGTCAGAATCCTGGTGTTTCGAAGATCACGCTTCCCGTCGCCGTGGCCGCGTATAACTTCTTCGTGCACGGACCCAGCATTGTTCTCACCGCTGCCGACAGTTACAACATCTACAGCGGCAGCGTCACCGATTGGGGCAGCATTCCCGCCGCCAAGGGCAAGATTACCGGCGCCATTTCCCGCTATGCGCGCTCCGACAAGGTCGGCACGACGGCTATCATCCAGCAGCTGTGGGTCAAGGCGGGCACGGGCTACAGCGGCAAGACTGACGGCTCGCCGCTGACTTTCAGCGGTCTCCTGACGGTGGCGTCGAACGCGGCGATGTGCAACGCGGTGGTGGCGAAGGCGGGCTCGATCGGGTACGCGCACGTGAGCGCGTGCGCGGTGCAGGTGAAGAAATTTAAGAACAAGATCTCGGAAGCCCTGCTTAAGAACGCGCTCGGGCAGGCGCTCAGCTCCAAGACCTGGGTCGCGACGAACGCGCTCACCGGCGCTCCTCCCGCGCCCGACGCCTCGTGGGATCAGGTGGATTTGATCTGGAAGTCGATCGCCAAGGCGCCTGCTGCTGTGTCCATGCAGTATGTGTTTGTCAAGAAGACTCTGCCCAAGAATGGCGGCGCCGTCGCGAAGCAGTTCCTCGTGAGCTCGCTCGCCAAGTTCAAGGGCCAGGCTGTCGCGAATGGGTTCAACTTCGTGCCGCCCGCTTGGTTCAACCCGTCCGCTAACGCCGTCAAGACCGTCGCCGTGTCCACCTCTTAGAGCGGCGTGACAGCGGGGTGTGGAAGGGGAGAGCCGAGGGTGGTATTCTGCTGTGTTCCCTCGGTGATATGCGGATGATGGGTCAAACAGGTGGAGATAGTAGGCCGATATAGGATGTCTGGTTGGGTGCCGAGTGCAACCTATGGGGTGTGGGGGTGTTGCAGGAAGGAGGGCGGATAGAAAGGCTAGCTGCTTGTAAAGCCGTTTCTTTGCTGTCTTTCTGTACAAATATTAAAGGGCTTCTGCGCTGTCTTTTGCTAGACATTCCCAAACATGCTTTCCCTAGACAAAGCTTGTCTGATTCTTTGTCTGACTCTCCTAAATTTATATACATTTGGACGTTTCCTGCACTCTAGGTCGCTCGCATAAAGCTCTTCACTGGTGAAAGATACTTTTTACGTTGTGAACCTTCCTGCAGCCTCTCGATAACCCAATAAGGTGTAGCGCCTCTCTTGATATACCAGGAAGTGGCCTTTAATAGCTCGCTAGTTGTTATGAGTGCTGCTCTCAGGTTTCCCAGGTTCGGAGACAGCCAAGTGTCGCAGAGACCGAGCAACTGCTTCTGGCGATCGAGAGCAATCTTGTGCAGATCTTCGTGTGTTCGACCGTGGACGCAAATGTTCCCGTGCAACTCTTCGCATGCACTGCGCGGGCGCAGGCAGCTAAAATCATTGGCTTCTATGTTCACATGGCTTCTATTACTAGGAATTACTAGCCTGGAATCGACTTTTGACGACGAACTTTGGTGTTGACTCTCCCAACCAGAGTTGATTTTTGACGTACTTGTAAATTGTGATATATATGTATATATTTATTTGCTCAAAATATCGTAGGAGTGTTACTTTATCAATAGCCCAGGCACATTTAGCACTAACGGGTATCTAGTGATGCCATGACAAGTGTGCCATCGCTATCCTTCTGCTAGAGCGTTATTTTTGAGCTCTGTGATAGTTCCACAATGTAAGATATGGTGTTTGTATTTCCCAATTGATATAAATAGGAAGACATACAAAAAAAAGCAACTCCACTATGAAGTACTCGCCACACATCCTCTTTCGCTCCACACGTGAATTTGTAAAGTCTGACTGGACTTCAACTGCTTGACCTATCATCCGCATATCACCGAGGGAACACAGCAGAATACCACCCTCGGCTCTCCCCTTCCACACCCCGCCGTCACGCCGCTCTAAGAGGTGGACACGGCGACGGTCTTGACGGCGTTAGCGGACGGGTTGAACCAAGCGGGCGGCACGAAGTTGAACCCATTCGCGACAGCCTGGCCCTTGAACTTGGCGAGCGAGCTCACGAGGAACTGCTTCGCGACGGCGCCGCCATTCTTGGGCAGAGTCTTCTTGACAAACACATACTGCATGGACACAGCAGCAGGCGCCTTGGCGATCGACTTCCAGATCAAATCCACCTGATCCCACGAGGCGTCGGGCGCGGGAGGAGCGCCGGTGAGCGCGTTCGTCGCGACCCAGGTCTTGGAGCTGAGCGCCTGTCCGAGCGCGTTCTTAAGCAGGGCTTCCGAGATCTTGTTCTTAAATTTCTTCACCTGCACCGCGCACGCGCTCACGTGCGCGTACCCGATCGAGCCCGCCTTCGCCACCACCGCGTTGCACATCGCCGCGTTCGACGCCACCGTCAGGAGACCGCTGAAAGTCAGCGGCGAGCCGTCAGTCTTGCCGCTGTAGCCCGTGCCCGCCTTGACCCACAGCTGCTGGATGATAGCCGTCGTGCCGACCTTGTCGGAGCGCGCATAGCGGGAAATGGCGCCGGTAATCTTGCCCTTGGCGGCTGGAATGCTGCCCCAGTCGGTTACACTGCCGCTGTAAATGTTGTAACTGTCGGCCGCGGTGAGAACAATGCTGGGTCCGTGCACGAAGAAGTTATACGCGGCCACGGCGACGGGAAGGGTGATCTTCGAAACACCGGGATTCTGGCCTTCCACGGTGGCGGTGATGGGCTCGGAGGCAGCGCCAATGAGGTAGGTGCCGTTGTAGAAACCCTTGATGCCGTTGCTAGAGCCTGCGGGGTCGTAGGGTCCCACCAGCAGCGCGGGCTTTGTCTTGGCCGCCGCGTTCCACTGCGCGATCAGCGCCTTGGCCACCTGCAGGATTTGCGTTTCCCATTTGGGAAAAGGGAGAACAATCATGTGGTGAGGGGAAGAGATACGAAATAACCGTACCGCCTTGTTCCACAATACGCGACGCTTGGAGTCACCTGTTCGATTTACGTGCCGCCTTCAGGATTTACTATACGAGGTGAATGAAACGGGAAGCGAATGTGGTTGTGATAGACAGAGATAGAAAGATATCGTGAACGCCGACAGAAGTAACTGGGGCAACGCTGGAGAAAGAACCATGGTGATACAGTGGCAGATTTCGGAGGTTAGGGCGTCGTAAAGTGGTAAAGACACATCGGCAAGCTGTTGACTTGAGATCATACCGGCTCAAGGGGCTGGGCTCCACCCCAGAAGGGATTGATGACGGCAGAGGCGGACGTGGCCAGAGACAGGGCCACGAGCAGAAGCACAGCGCCACGAGCGACCGGAGCCATTGCTGTTGAAACGTGGAGTCTCAGCTGCAGAAGCGGAAGAACGGAGTGTTCAACAGTTGATCAGCGAGTGATCAACGGATGGAATGATGGATACTCAAAATTAGATGAGAAAGTTGAGTTTCGGGTTGGGTTTTATGTTGGTTGCTGATGGTGGTTCCCTCAGTGTGCGTTGGGATGGGAAGGTAGTGTGTGCTGTGCTGGCTCGAACCGAAAATTGCACATCAGAAATGCGGTTCGGACGCCGAGTCGCGCGGTTCCTCAGCAAGGGAAGGGAGTATGCGTTATGTACACCAGTCCGTAGAGGAGGGGTGTAGAAAAGATTTTATCATGTGCTAAATACAATGTTCGTGATCAAACTTCGAAATGTGGAGTCCATATGCAGATAACCGCACTTGCGGGAAGCATCACGCACTTATACGGAAGCTCCAGTGTCCAGATGCGGGTTATCGGTGATCAGCTATGATGTGGTGGCGGATTATGAAAGGTGGAAGGGAAACGTCCCCAAGAGAAATGTTGCCAGACGGACCGCATTTACGTTGGTATGCCAGATTTGCTCTGTAACATGTAAAACCGGATCGAGCTGTTGAGGCCACGGACGAACTATTGCGAAGTCGCAAAAAGCTAGTCGCTAAGCAACGACGAAGCTGCCGCGTCTCGCCTGGAGACAAAGTTGCCAGCAGGATTTGGACTTGCGCCGTGACCCGCATTTGGACACCATCAGCAGACACCCCCACGCGATTCGATGTTGAAATGCAGCTTGGCGTTGCCGCAAATTGGGACAGCCAGATTGCGACTGGAGTGTCCAGGCCCCAACACTACCGCTCCCCAGACCCAAGTCCCCCGATCCCAGCCCACTAGGCCACCTTGCCGTGATCTACACCCTCATTCTCAGTCTGTGCACAATCGCCACATGCACGGAACGCTTGTAGTGACTGCAACGTGCCTAGAATGGTGCATGCACATACTCTACAAGCACAATCACGACTGCCACGCTGGTAATGCAGCTGTTGACTTTGACTGGCAGGAAGTGTACAGTGCGCTCACATGTGTGGTTGGCTGCCGTTGCTTTTCGCTCTACCATACGTTACCCCTTTCTACCGAACGTAGATATTCTGTATGTGTTTTGAACCTGTGTTAGGAATTGTCTGTTTCTTGTGTGTTTTGATGTGGAATCTTTGGCCACAGTGTAGGACAAATTGAACAAGTCGTTTCGAATGTCACTGTTTTGGCGCTTGGTGCATGGTGTGCCTGGCAACATTAGGGGTTCGGCCACAAGCACAGAGACGCTACCTGACAACACTGTTGTCGCTGCTCCCGATTGTGCGTAGACTGAGAATGAGGGTGTATTGTCCCCCGCCTCGATCAGCGGCACAGCACTGCATGGCAGCGCTTCGGGTTCTCCAGCACGTGCTAAGCAGCAATACGTCCTTTCGATGATTGGAGAGTGTAAAAAACGGCGTTCTTAACGGCCAATGTGCAAAGTTGCCGCCGTTACGGAGCGATTCGTCAGGCGGTTCTCACTCACTCCCTCCCTAACCGTCGACCCGCCAAAACCTAGAAAACACCTCCACAGAACACCCCAGGCTATGCGCCCACCGACATAAATCTGTCGGTGATCGATCTAGCAGGGACAAATTTTGTTCACGTTTTTTGCATTAAATCCTGCACGATTCTTTTGATTCACCTTTCAGTTTGTGAGCAGTTTAAGAATACAAAAATTGCATTTATTAATATAACTCTGTTATACACAATCTGTCACAACCACAATACTGAGTCGAATCATTAGCTTCTAAACCATGATATTGGCAACATTGATGCTGCAAGGTTCACACCATTGTCACAGCTGCTCCTGTTGCTTCTCCCAACCATGACGCATAGCATATCTACTGCAAGTTCAGCTAGCACACTGAACCACCGACGGATCGCAAGTTGTTAGACATACAAAAAATTGGATCGATACGGAGAATCAACAGACTGCCTAACCGTACACGCTGCCAGTGAATCAACGAGAAAAACGGAGCTGCACCGGAAGCAACGAACACATAGACTTACCGTACAAAATGGTAGTACTAGATAAATGCCTGCAAGAACACAACACGGGCACGTACAAACTGCAACACTTCGAGCATGGTCTCAAGAACTGTTAGCACCGTAGAAAGCCTAGAAAAAAACAATATCTAATACTACACCAACTGGAAACAAGACAGCGCCCAAGGCAGCGCCCTGGAATAAGCCAAAAGTAAAAGTAGAAAAAAACAAAAAAAACAACAACTGGATAACGAAACTCGATAATACCACAGCAGTCGCGACTGGTGAGACAAGGAGCCACAGCGCGGGAGCGATTGGAGTGAGGAGCAGGTAAGGTCGGCTGACTAAGAGGCGTTTGTCTGAGAAACAAAGAAAGAGGAACAACAGAACGCAAAAATGAAAATGATCGAGTAAGGACTAGAGAAGGGAGAGGCAGGGGGGGGGGGGGGGGGGGGAGAGCGAGGTCGCGCAGTGCTAGGATGGGGAGGGAAAGCTGCTGCGCAGGTGCGCAGTGCGTAGTTGGCAGTGCAGCCAATTGCGCAACAGTGCCGGAGTTGTAATTCCGCACTCTGCGGTTGCAGCAATTGCGCAGTTGGCGCTGCGCAGTTGGCACTTCCAGCAATTGCGCGCCTGCGCTGGAGTTGCCAATTCCAGCGCAGCTCTGCAACCAATAACAACAAACCTTATCGCCAATATGGTCGGCGGAGGTGATTACACCAATTACAAAACACGCTGACGATGACGTGTTCGCATGACAACAATGTGCTGGCATGAAAGATGCGGTGGTCCTTTGTTACCATACAGCCCGTTCGATACATTGCTTCCAAGGATTGTACAGCCCGTTTGATACAATTATAACCCGCCGATACGTGGCCTTTTCACTATAGATCCAAAATTAACTTTCCATAAATATCACATACTCTTACAAACATATGCGTTTTCATCCGTTTGAAGCAGATATCATCCTGGATTTATCCAATAAAAATAAACTCCTACAAATATAAGAAAGTACATTCATATTACATCAAAACAACATATAGTTTGATTGTGTTTTTGAAGGACGGAAAAATCAGCTCCTTATAGATTTTGAAATAAAAAACATGTACCGTATGAACCATGAAGTTAGATAATGATTTACATGCTCTGGGTTGTCGACGTCAACCGATATTGCATGCCAAGCGTTTAATAAAAATCAGTGGGACTATTTTTAGACACATAAATTGCAACATGTATTACATCTAACATATACATAGTACTAAGAGCTTCGATAATGAAGATGGTAACCCACTAGATCCATGTTATTAGTAAGTGTTATTGTTAGAATCCTAAGATAACTTAGGACTAGGGTTTAGGGGTGAAAGAAGAATGTCGAGAGAGTTTGACCAAAAGAGGAGGGGTTCACTATAGGTGCAAGGATACAAATAGGAAAGAACAAGCATAAGAAGAAAGGTGCACCACCTAACAAGCAAGATAACTACACTATGTTATGCTACAGGCAGTTAATACAAATACGGTATATATTATTTAACACACCCCCTAACTGCCTGCAGCAAACAACCATGTGCAGAAACACCCCCTGAAGGGGTGCACCTGGTGCAGCGGAAGAATAAGAGGGCAAGTGAGGAGGAGGAAGGACCATGAGAGGAGAGGAAGTGGTGGGCGGCGGCTGAAGCTGCTTGCACACTGCAACTGGAGCAACTGGCACACGGGCAACTTGAGCAACTGGCACACGGGCAACTGGAGCAACTGGCACACGGGCAACTGGAGTAACTGGCTCAGCGGCTAGACAAGCGGATGGAGCAACTGACTCACGGGCGACTGGTGCAACGGGCTCACGGGCGACTGGTGCAACGGGCTCACGGACGACTGGTGCAACGGGCTCACGTGCGACTGGAGCTGCTGGCTTCACGGCGGCCACCCCCTTTCAACCTTTCCCCCCCTTCCCAAAACCTCCCCCTACAGCAGGAGAACTGACAGAGAGAGACAGGGCAGTCAGGGCAGGCACGGACAGCAGCAGAGAAAGAAACGAGTGAGGAGAGAGGAGGAGGAGGGCGGCTGGTGCTGAAACTTCACTCCTGCCACCCCTTCACCCCTTCCCCCCCCAGCAGCAGCTGAAGGAAAAACAAATAGGAGGCGGAAGCGGCTGATGCTGAAACTTCACTCCTGCCACCCCTTCACACTCACCCCCACGCCAGCAGGCGCGGCATCCCTACCGCCACTCCCTCATCTCCCCCACCCCCCCTCCCCCCCCCCCCTTCCCACTACTGCACGCGCAGCAGGGAGCGGGAGGAGAAGGCGGGCGGGGTAGGGGCTGCGCATGCGGCTGTAGATGCGCGTGCAGCCGCGCGCAGCCGTGCGTAGCGCAGCCGCCACGCGCGCAGGTGCGCACGGCTGCGCACGCATGCAACTGCAGTGCGCGCGGCTGTGCGCGGCTGCACACGACCGTACGCGGCTGTACGTGGCTGCGCGCGGCTGTGCGCGGCTGCGCACGGCCGTACGCACCTGCTCGCAACGGGGCAAGGGGGGCGGGTAGCGTGGGGCGGGGCGACGAAGCAGCGGGGTCCGTGCGACGAGGCGGACGACGAGGGCCGCGAGCGCCCTCCCGAAGCGTGCGCGAAGCGCGTGCGCGACGCGCGCACCCGAAGCGCGTGCGAAACGCCCGCGAACCGTGTAGGGAGGTGATTTCGACGCCATCAGCTCGCGCAGCTACTGCAGCAGAAAAATAGGTCGCCATGTGTGACGGCGGATCGGGTGGGCCCATGAAAAATAGGTCCTAGGAAGGACAAGGCTCTGATAACATGTTAGAATCCTAAGATAACTTAGGACTAGGGTTTAGGGGTGAAAGAAGGATGTCGAGAGAGTTTGACCAAAAGAGGAGGGGTTCACTATAGGTGCAAGGATACAAATAGGAAAGAACAAACATAAGAAGAAAGGTGCACCACCTAACAAGCAAGATAACTACACTATGTTATGCTACAGTCAGTTAATACAAATACGGTATATATGTCAGAATCACTAGGCAAGGATGATTGAAAGGAGAGAGGGGTTTGAACTAGCAGGCAGTTGAGTACAAATAGCAAACCCTAGATTGGGCTGTACTCGCTATAGAGTACCCCACTGCAGGCTAGACAATAATAGCATTCTGACACACCCCCATAGCCAAAGTGGGGTGTAATCAGCAGAGCAAGCAAAGCAGTACAAGCTCAGGGTGGATCACAATGTCACCACACATTCTGAGCACAAGTTCAAGAAGCAATAGTTTAAAGTTCACAGTTATGAGCAAAGCTAGAGGCAGTCACAGAGGGCAAGCGAGGAGGAGGAGGGCTGGCGAGAGGAGAGAAGATGAAAGGCGCCGACTGAAGCTGCAGACACACGGGCAACAGGAGCGGCGCGCACAGTGGCTACCGAGCGCACGAGGGCACCGGACTACGGGAGTATCTGGCTCCGCGGCTACGACGAGCACACACAGGAGCAACGGACCCACAGGCGACTGGCGAAGCAGGCTCGCTGGGCTACCGAAACGCGCGAGGGCATCCGGACTACTGGCGCTGCTGGCGTCACGACGGCTACCTCCACGCAATCTCCCCCGACCGTCCCACGCCCCTCTCACACACCCCCTGCTGACACCCTAGCTCCACTCCGACGGTACCCCCCTTAAGCCCCAAACCCTAGGCTCCCACACACCACCCCCCTCAGCGGCAGCTGTAGCAGAGGGAGATGAGGGAGGAGGAGGAGCAGGGGAGGAACTCACAACCGACACCCCCATAGCCGCCACCCCCACACTCTTCACCCCCAAACCCTAATTTAGGAGAACGGGCTGTAGGAGGGGTGAGGCGCCGGTAGAAGCACGGGGGACAGTGGAGAGGGCAGGAGCAGCGAGGAATGGGCCGCCCACGGGCCTGGTAGAGCCGCCCGAACCGCGCGCAGGCGGCCCGAGCCGCGCGCGGGCCTGGCGCTTCCCGTACGGGCCGCGCGCGTGCCTGGCGCAGCCCGTACGGGCCGCGCGCGGGCCTGGCGCAGCCCGTACGGGCCGCGTGCCGGGTGTACGGGCCGCGTGCAGGCCACGACGGGCGACGGGGGGCGACGCGCGGGTCCCCGTCGCCCGTCGCAGCGCCTCCCGGGGGCGACGTGCCGAGTGACGGGGCAGGAACCCGCCGCGCGCCTCGGGGCACACGGCGGGCAGAGAACCGCCGCGCGCCTCGGGGCGCACGGCGGGCAGAAAACCGCCGCGTGCCTCGGGGCGCACGGCGGGCTGAAAACCCTAGTTTCGACGCCGCGCGCCACGGGGCGCGCGGCGGACAGGGAGTAGCAGTAGCAGTAGCAGTAGCAGCGGAAGGCTTAGGTGGTGGGCCCACCCACAGGATCGACCCAGGAGGGTCGACCTGCTCTGATAGCATGTCAGAATCACTAGGCAAGGATGATTGAAAGGAGAGAGGGGTTTGAACTAGCAGGCAGTTGAGTACAAATAGCAAACCCTAGATTGGGCTGTACTCGCTATAGAGTACCCCACTGCAGGCTAGACAATAATAACATTCTGACAATATATTATTTAACAGTTATGACATATAATTTGTTTAAATATTGTAGTTTTTTTTGTTTGATACAAGTGGCAAGTGTAGTCAATTTGGACCTAAAACTGACCATTGCTGGTCCAAATCCGGACTTATAAAGTGTGGAGTAATGTTGGTCCAATTGTTGTCTAAAATTTGTACAGAAAAAGCGGGGCGATTTCTTCAATACA
Source organism: Closterium sp. Yama58-4 (assembly GCA_947470075.1). NCBI lineage: Eukaryota > Viridiplantae > Streptophyta > Zygnematophyceae > Desmidiales > Closteriaceae > Closterium > Closterium sp. Yama58-4. Next base: position 1,109,026 of record CANIUD010000133.1, read on the forward strand.
GCGGCTCGGCAAAATCCGATCCAAATTTGACGCGCTTTGGTTGACCCCGTCCAATTTCGACCAATCTCGCTCCAGTCTCACCGAATTCCCCTCAAACACAAATTTCAACCCCCAAACTCCCTCGAAACAAAACGAGGGTTGTTTGTGGGGAGAAGATCATATTGGGGCCGAACATTAGCAGGGAAGTGTCCAAATTAGGGCCGGATAGCCGAACCTGAATTTTTGGAGTTAACAACCGACTTACCCATGCTCGCGTATGTGATTTCACTTGTCAGAGATCTTCACCGCCCCGCGCGTCGTAACTGACGGAGAGTAAACTTTTCGATTTTTGTCGAAACAACTCAGTAATTTCCACTCGTTTGCGCTACCAAGCACTAGACGACGCAACCGGGAACTGTTAGGGCAGACTAGAAAAAACTAAAACCCCTAGGGAACCTGGATGCATTCTCGGGAGGGATCAACCCTAAACACGGGAACCTCCCTGGAGTTTAGGGTTGATGCCTCCCTGAGTCGCATCCGTTTCCGATTGGGTTTTTTTGTCAGAAAAAGTGATGTAAAATGTTTAAAAAAACATGTACTGCTGTTCTAAAAAAATATGAACACTACGAAACCACCCCCAGAGGAATTCGACGCGAGCTTCGTAATAGGCGGCGATCTTTAATCTAAAACAAATCACTGAACGAAAGCAGTCGATACTTTTAAATTTCCTTTAGGTCTCGGTTCGGAACCTAGGCCCAGCCACCTGGGCAGCCCCGGGGGTATATCCAACGGTTGGGATTTACCCGGCCCTAATTTGGTCACTTCTCTGCTAATGTTCGGCCCCAGTTTGATCTTTGCCCGTTGTTTGTGATGTTCCTACGCAAGACACCACTACAGAACTAGCCTACGTGGCACGGGTATTATATCTGTCCTCGTGCAATGTACCGCGGGGATGTTGTCAGAACAGAATCACGGAAGTCGTTTTACACTGTTACACGAGATAACGCGTGTATCTAGAAGCGCCACGACGATCAAAGGGGCACGTAACAGCACAGTACTACTGTTCCCCTCCTCCTAAAGGCCTTGTTCGATTGCACTGCATTCTTTTGTACAGCCCTACCATAGTTTTGCTGAGTCGGCCTAGGGTTTCCGAACCTGGGGTCACTACCTTCCAGATGCAACTTGACTTGGCTTAAAGTTTTGACATCTGCCCGAACAGCCCAAGTCGCAACAGTCAGAACCGCGTAGTCAACGGATAAAACAAGTGTACACAGTGCGCAATTCAATTGATCTTAGCAAAATCAGATACGAAAAAACGTGATACAAAATTCCAAAATAACACGTATTGAACTTACTGTTCGGTAATTAATAGATGAGCATTTCAAATCCCAGTGTACCCTCGACCATAAATGCGACCAAAAATTTCATTAATGAACTGCTTTAGGGGGGAAATGTACACCCGAAGTTTCCGGGTACAAATTCTATTAGTCCATTTCTGCCCGAAATGTTTACAACTTTACAGTGACTGTCATTCTTGCTGCCAGCGGAAACCAAGTATTTTTTGCCCGGTAAGTACTGTTGCTTGACCAATGGGCAACAGTGTTTGGACCGCGGTCCGCAGCGAAAATTACCACACCAGATTCGTAGGTGTACCAAACGTACTTTTGGTTCTGGTTTGGGTCTGCCTAACCTCTCATAGGGTTTAAAGCCCATGTTCACAGCTGCCGAGCCTTTACCGAGCCACGCAACACAGTGAAAGGGCTGTGGTTCCCCTGGGCTGCAAAGCTATCGAACAAGGCCAAAGTCTCGTCTTGTCTCTGGTCCCTTGGTCCCTTGCCCCTTCCACTCTCCTCCCTTCCCCTTCAATCTTTGCTTCACGCCTCGTTCTTACTCTCACAGTAACTTTTCAGAATAGCTAGGCAAGAATGGTTGAACTAGCAGAAGTTTGGGTACAAATATGAAACCCTAGTTGGGGTTGTACCCCATATTGGCTACCCCACTACAGCCTACAAGCATAATACAGTTTAACACACCCCCATAGGCAAAGTGGGGGAGAACAAAGGGTCACAAGACCAGTCCAGCAAAGCAAAGCAAAGCCCAGGGTGGATCACAACGTCACCACACTCCGAGCACAAGTAAAGGCCACAAGGCCAGTTCACATGCAGTGCTAGATATAGTACAAGACAAGCAACACAGTGATCAAAACCTAGCAAGCAAGCAACAAGATATATATAAAGTACAGTACAAAGAATGTCAAGCAGTGAGCAAGTGAGGAAACGTGGACACAAGGCCTAAAGAAGTATAGTGCCGCTGATGATCACTAGGCGGGAGCGCCTTGGTGAAGATATCAGCAGTGTTGGCCTTCGAGTCCACGTACACAAGCCGAAGCTGACCGCGCTGCTGAAGCTCTCGAGCAAGAAAGTAGCGAAGAGCAATGTGCTTCGTCCTGTGCTCCAGTCTGTGCTCCTGACACAAGGCAAGAGCCGCCTTGTTGTCACCGTACAGAACTGGAGGAGAACTAGGCCGCTCTCCCAAGTCAGTCAGCAGGTAGGTAGCGTAACTCCTGTGCAGCCATGGCTGTGGCGTAGATCTCAGCCTCACAACTAGAGCCGAGAACAGAGGAAGAGCGGGTGGACCGCCACGAGACAGAACCAGAGCCAAGGCTGAAGGTGTAACCCTGTGACGACCGCTGCGTAGCCAGGTCGTCCACCCAAGAAGCGTCCGAGTGACCAGTGAGGACAACTCTGTCACGTCCTCCAAGCACCAGTCCCATGCCTGATGTACTGCACAGGTAACGCAGCACCCTCTTAGCAGCCTCCCAGTGCTCTCGCCTGTGTCTCCCAGGCGCAACGTAACGAGCAAGGATGCTAAGAGGGTACGCGAGGTCAGGTCGCGTGCAAGTCATCAGGTACATGAGGCAGCCTACAAGCTCTGGGTACGGGCCACTCGGCTCTACGGACTCGTCCGAAGGTGGAGCTGAGAGCGAGTGGCTGGTAGCCAGAGGTGTGGCCTGTGGTGAGGAGAACTGGAAGCCGAAGCGCTGAAGGACCTGCTGCACCATGTGTGACTGAGTCAGGGTGATGGTGCGGCGAGCTCTGTCCCGGGTGATCTGCAAGCCAAGGTAGCTACGCAGTTCACCCAGGTCAGTAAAGGTGTGTCTCTTCTGCAGCTCCGACTTCACACGAGCGAGTGCCTCAGTGTCAGCAGTAGCAAAGACCAAGTCGTCGACGTACACGAGAATGTAGAACGGCGGCAGCGACGTGTCTGTGCGCAGAAACAGCGACGGGTCAGCAGTAGACGGCGCGAACCCAAGAGCCGCAAGAGTAGTCCTCAGTGTGTCGTGCCACTCACGTGGCGCCTGGCGGAGACCGTAGACTGGCCGGCGGAGACTCCACTGGGTACCAGGGGGAAACGACCCAGTAAAGCCATGTGGGCGGCGCAGCCAGATCTCCTCGTGCAGGCTGCCCTGCAGGAACGCTGTGCTGAAGTCAAGAGAGTGAAGCTCGTAGTCACGCTGAGCAGCAACGTGCAGCAGAACCCGAAGAGTGGTCATCTTCGGGGTGGGGGAGAAGGTCTGGAAGAAGTCGACCCCCTGACGCTGACTGAAGCCTCTAGCAACGTAACGAGCCTTGAAGACAGGCGGAGAACCTGGCGGCCGCTTCACCCTGAAAATCCACATGCCATCGACGATGTTCGCCCCAGGAGGGGGAACCTCGTCGACGTAGGTGCCTGTGGACTTCCAGGATGCCATCTCTGCGTCCATGGCTGTCTGCCACTGAGAGGAGTAGGGACCCGAGATCGCCTCTGCGTAAGTGCGCGGAGTGGGGATGTCTAGTGCATCCGGGTCTCCCTCAGGGGCAAGCAACGAGGCCACGAGATGAGGTACAGCAGCCGCAAGAGAGTCAAAGTCCTCCTGCCTGTCCTCAAGGACGTCCGTGCCAAGAGCACACTCACCCCCGACGGACGGAGGACAGACAGACGCAGACTCTGACTCAGCGACAAGGCTAGCAGCGTAGTCTAGACGACAGACAGCAGCAAAGTCAACCAACTCAGCGACCAGAGCAGACGCAGCCGAGGACTCAAAGGTAGGGTCAGTGACAACAGTAGCGAGGAGACGCGTGACTGTAGGGTGCTCAGCGCGATACCGGTCAGACTCAGGGTCCGGAACGGCAGGCAAAGAGGACGCAGGAGGAGACGGTAGAGGGACACGCCGAGGAGCAGTAGAGGGACGCAGAGTCATGTAGTGAGTGCCTGGGACAGGAGGAGGACGCTCACGACGGACACGACTACCAGTGCGAGCAGGACGAACAGGCGACACAGGACGAGACTCAGGCTCACGACGCTCTGTAAGACCTCCTGTGGGACCAGCGTAAGGAGAGGGAGCAGGGAGAGGCGAGGCAGGCGGTAACTGTGACTGCGGCTGGACAGGCGGAGGACACTCTACGGAGGGAGGAGGACAAGGAGGAGGAGCCTGCCCAAGAACCTGCTGAAGGAGCGGTACGAAGTACGGTCGCGGCCGCGCAGCGTCTCCAGAAGTAGAAGAGACTCCAGCGGCCGGGTCCTCAGGACCAGCAGGAGCTCCAACGTCCGGGTCCCCAGCACCAGCAGCAGCGCCACCGCTCGGGTCCTCAGCTCCAGCAGCAGCTCCACCAGGCGGGTCCGCAGCACCAGCAGCAGCGCCACCCCCAGAGTCGGCAGCTCCAACTCCGCTAGCACCGCCAGCGCCAGAGTCCCCAGCTCCAGCAGCTCCAGTCGCAGTGCTCCCAGAACAACCAGTCCCGGCAGCTCCAGTACCCCCAGTACGAGCACCCCCAGGACGAGCAGCCCCAGCACCCCCAACTCCAGCCGAGCCACTAGGACGGCGAAAGCGCCGGACGTACCAGTCATGAAGCTGCTGCGGTGTGAGAGACTGCTCAGCACCCCGAACCGGAGCACCCCCAGACGCAGTAACCTGAGGCTCCGTAGGCTCAGTAGCAGCACCCCCAGGCTCAGTACCCGCAGGCTCAGTACCCGCAGGCTCAGCACCCCCAGGCTCAGCACCCCCAGGCTCAGCACCCCCAGGCGGCAAACTCTCAGGCACAGCACCCTCAGCTCCAGCACCCGTAGTCCCAGAACTCCCAAGCCCCGCACCCGCAGGCTCAGCACCCCCAGGCTCAGCACCCCCAGGCTCCGTACTCTCAGGCACCGTACCCTCAGCTCCAGCACCCTCAGTCCCAGCACCTGCAGCCCCAGCACCCCCAGGCCCAGCACCCCCAGGCTCAGCACCCCCAGGCTCAGCACTCCCAGCAGCACCACCCGCAGCAGCACCTGAGTCACCTGTGAACTCGACAGGATCAGCGACGGGAGGAGGGTCTACTTGAGAGACACCTGAAGGAGCAGGACCCTGAGGGGGAAGGGGGTCTACCGGAGGGGGACCAGGAGCAAGGAAAAGCGGCGGGGGAGGGAGGGGGGCAGTGCGGTAGGGGAAGAGACGGTAAAAAGGGACCGACTCGTCAAAGGTGACATCCTGAGAGGCGAAGACCCGGCGCGAGGTGGGGTGGTAAAACTGCCAGCCAGGCGCGTCAGGGACAAAGCCAAGGAAGACACAGGGAAGCGTGCGGGAGGAGAGCTTGTCCGCGGACGTATCGCGGACAAGGGCACGAGCACCCAACACCCGGAAGCGCGACGCATCGCCAACCTCCCCCGTCCAACGCAGTGTGGGCGAGGTCTCCGGCAAGGAGACACGGGGCCAGAGGTTGAGCTGATGCGCGGCGTACCGGACAGCAAACGGCCACAGAAAATGGGGAGCCGCCGCGTGGACCAAGGAGGTACGAGCGACCTCCATGACCAGGCCAATGCGGCGCTCAGCAACCCCATTCTGCTGTGGGGAGTCCGGAAGCGTGAAGGTCTGCTCGATGCCCTCCGCCTGACAGAAGGTCCTCAAGAGATCGGAGGAAAACTCACCACCTCTGTCAGAGTGCAGACGCAGGACAGGAAGATCCGTCCGGAAACGGCGGCGGAGCTGGAGACAAACCGTGCGGATCCAAGGGATCAGAACAGCAGGGACCTCACCCTTGGTGCGCAAGGGGAAGACCGTGGTGTAACGCGAGAAGTCGTCGACAACCAGCAAAAAATACCGCTCACCGCCCTGACCACGAACGCGGGCTGGGCCCCACACGTCCAGGTGGAGGGTCTGCAGAGGAGCCTCTGTCGGGGGGAACGAGGAGGAGTGAGGAGCGGCGCGCTGCCGCCCCTCGACGCAAGGAAGGCAAGGCGGCGCAGGCGAGGCAGGGAGGGGAGGGAGGGACCTGGGAAGACCAGACACAAGGTGGCGACGGTGCATGCCACGAAGGCGTGGCAAGGAGGGGTGACCCAGGCGGTGGTGCCAGAGAAGAGTCTGGTGCGACAGGGAACGACACTCACAGGCGTGGGCTACCAGACCTGACGCAGACACCTGACCGACAGCAGCGACCTGAGGAGACGCAGTGGTCAGTGTGTAGAGACTCGACCCCGGCTGTCGGGTAAACGTAGCCAGGTGACGGCCGGTCCTGGAGCACGTGCAGATCGCCACACGCTGTCCGCCAGGGGTAAAGGTGTCAACCCACTGATCCTGGAGGACAGCGTTGCTCACCAGGTTCGTCGAGAACGAGGGGAGGTGGAAACCCGACAACGAGCCAGACGGAACCGCCGGACAAGGGAGGACAGTGGTGGACTGGGCAAGGACTGGGCCCCCAGAGGGGTCAGCCAAGGAGACTGGGACCGGTGCAGGAAGCGGTGTGAGCTCAGTACTGTCACGAAAGAAGCAACGGGAAGCACTTGAGTCAAGGGTGAAGGTGTGACAGGCCTCAGCCGGCGCGGTACCTGAGAGAGCAGTCTCTGTGGGTGCTGTACCTGAGAGAGCAGACTCGAAACCAGCCAGGACAGCACTGGGGGGAGCAAGTACAGGGGGCACCATACCAGAGAGAGCAGACTCACTAGTACCCAGGGCAGCGGGCTCTATACCTGGGTCAGGCGGCACACACAAGTAACAGTCTCCCTCGGCACTAACAGTCAATGCATACATGGCAGCAATAATAGCATCATAGTCAAGAGCAAAGACATCAACACCAGCCCTCATGAGCTCAGCCCAGCGGGGGCGCTCAACATCCGCGCCCATCTCCTCACGCCAAGCGTCGTCAAGGCGGGAGAAGCAGCGGTACGGGGTGTGGAACCTCCCACACGTCTGACCCTTGCGGTCACCTGTGCGAATGACATAAGAACAGCGGCCACTGCCCCCCGACGTCCCACGCTGAGCAAGCCACTCACGAAGCTGCTGGGTCGTCTGGGGACGCTGCTGCTGCTGGGAGCTCTGGCCCGAGCCAGTGCCTCCACTCCGACCGCCGCCGCCACCACTACCACCGCTCCGACCGCCACCGCCACCACCGCCACCACCGCCACCGCCGCCACCGCCGCCGCCGCCACAACTGCCACTGCTTCCGCCGCCGCCCCCGCCTCCACCACCGACCCCACTCCCACCAGCGCTCCCGCCACCGCTCCCTCCAGCACCGCTTCCCCCCCCACCTCCCCCACCTCCTCCCCCCCCAGCGCCACCACCACCACCCTTGCCCCCCTTGCCCTTGCCGGTGCGGCGCCTCCCACCAGGAGCAGAAGCAGCGCCAACAGACTCAGCACCAAGGAAGTCAACAGCAGCAGCAGCAGCGTAGGAGGGAGCGAGGGGAGAGGGAGAACACCCCTCAAAGGTGGGGGTGCGAGGAGCGCCACGAGCAGCACCAACAGCTACAATGCTCTTTTCGGCCGCGAGCAGCTGCTCCTCTAGGAGGGCGACTGTGAGCTCAGTGGGACAGCGAGCAAGGAAGTGGTCTCGAACTGAGCGGAGGGTGTCAGGGAGACGGGTGACTATGAAGTGGAGTGTCCAGTACAGTGGAGGGGGGTTCTTAGCGCAGAACTCGGTGGGAAGGGCGGCACGCAGGCGAGCATCACTAGTGCGAAGGTGGGTGATAAGATCGGCGACTGTAGTAAAGGTGGACAGATCGGGGAACAGGTACGGCAGCATGAGGCGGCTAAGCTCGGCTGTGGCAGGCGAGGAGTAGCGAGCAACGACAGCATCGTACAGGGCCTTAGCGGATTCGCAGTCGCCAAAATGCTCGAGCTCAGCTAGCGGCAGGTGACTACGAATGGCTAGGCGAGCAGCTGCGTCACGAGTCTGCCAGTGGGAACGAACACTAAGCTCGGCTGTGGCAGCAGGAGCAGCGGCAGCACCAGACGCGTAGTCATAGAGGGAGATGTGGTCCGTGCTATTGCTCATAAGATACAACTGCAGGTCGTCGAGCCAGGAAGTGAACTGCACGGGACGGCCCTCAGCATCGAAGGAAAGAACGCGAATAGAGGCCATAGCTCAGGCGTGAGGGCACAGCAGAGCAGCGGCAGCAGCAGAGGGGACGCAGCAAGCGGGCAGTGAGGCAGCGGGCGGCGCTGCGAAGCAGGTAGCGGGCGGGCGGGCGGCGCTGCGAGCGGGCAGCGAAGCGGGCGGGCCGCGAAGCGGGCAGCGAGCGGGCGGGCGGGCTGCGAAGCGGGCAGCGGGGCGAGCGGGCTGCGAAGCGGGCGGGGCGCGAAGCGGGCAGCGAGCGGGCGGGCGGGCTGCGAAGTGGGCGGGCCGCGAAGCGGGCAGCGGGGCGAGCGGGCTGCGAGGCGGGCGGGCCGCGAAGCGGACAGCGAGCGGGCGGGCAGGCTGCGAAGCGGGCGGGCCGCGAAGCGGGCAGCGAGCGAGCGGGCTGCGAAGCGGGCGGGCCGCGAAGCGGGCAGCGAGCGGGCGGGCGGGCCGCGAAGCGGGCAGCGAGCGGGCGAGCGGGCTGCGAAGCGGGCGGGCCGCGGAGCAGGCAGCGAGTGAGCGGGCTGCGAAGCGGGCGGGCCGCGAAGCGGGCAGCGAGCGGGCGGGCGGGCTGCGTGGCGGGCGGGCCGCGAAGCGGGCAGCGAGCGGGCGGGCGGGCTGCGAAGCGGGCAGCAGGACGAGCGGGCTGCGAGCGGGCGGCTCGGCGGGCGGGCAACACTGCGAGGGGCGCGCGAGGGCGCTAGTGAGGGGCGCGCGAGGGCGCTAGCAAGGGGCGCGCGAGGGCGCTAACGAGGGGCGCGCGAGGGCGCTAACGAGGGTGCGCGCGAGGGCGCTAACGAGGGGCGCGCGAGGGCGCTAACGAGGGCGCACGAGGGCGCTACGAGGCTAGGGCACGGGGTAGCGTGGTAACCGCATGCGAGCGGTGGTGGGCCCTTAAAAAAAAAAAACGGTCGGTAGGTCCTAGGGACCTCCTGCTCTGAATACCATTTCAGAATAGCTAGGCAAGAATGGTTGAACTAGCAGAAGTTTGGGTACAAATATGAAACCCTAGTTGGGGTTGTACCCCACTACAGCCTACAAGCATAATACAGTTTAACATAACTGACTCCCACCATTACGTAGGCCTTGTTCGATAGCTTTGCAGTCCAGGGGAACCACAGCCCTTTCACTGTGTTGCATGGCTCGGTAAAGGCTCGGCAGCTGTGAACATGGGCTTTAAAGCCTATGAGAGGTTAGGCAGATCCAAACCAGAACCAAAAGTACGTTCGGTACACCTACGAATCTGGTGTGGTAATTTTCGCTGCGGACCGCGGTCCAAACACTGTTGCCCACTGGTCAAGCAACAGTACTTACCAAGCAAAAAATACTTGGTTTCCGCTGGCAGCAAGAACGACAGTCACTGTGAAGTTGTTAACATTTCGGGCAGAAATGGTCTAATAGAATTTGTACCCGGAAACTTCGGGTGTACATTTCCCACCTAAAGCAGTTCATCAATGAATTTTTTGGTCGCATTTATGGTCGAGGGTACACTGGGATTTGAAATTCTCATCTATTAATTACCTAACAGTAAGTTCAACACGTGTTATTTTGGAATTTTGTGTCACGTTATTTCGTATCTGATTTTGCTAAGATCAATTGAATTGCGCACTGTGTACGCTTGTTTTATCCGTTGACTACGCGGTTCTGACTGTTGCGACTTGGGCTGTTCGGGCAGACCCCTAAACCAGGCCTCTGGATAGGATTTGGGGTACTCTTCCTCGTAAGGCCAACACCCAGCTGTTACTCTTTCAGTAAGGGTGCTTCACAGGAACTGCTCATAAAAAACAGGGTGCAAACAAATTAAAGAAACTGTCTAATAATTTTGCTGAGCATACTATGTAGGGTGTTAGTGTTGCAGTGTGTTGAGTCATTGTTGTTATGTGGAGGACCCAAGTTCGACACCTATCGGGTGCATACGCCGTAGGAAATGTGTTTTACGCTACCAATCCTGGTATCCTCACTTAGATCGAACTCGATTTCATCAGTGCTACTACACCACATAGCTCTGAAATATCAGTGTCATACAATCGATCACCCTTTTTGGTAAGGGTCGAAAACAAAACCAGTCTTGTAAAAAAGGGTGCATCGTAAAACCCACCCTTATAGTAAGGGTCATAAGGGTGAATCACTCTGATATCGAGAGGCCAGCCCTAAACTTTAAACCAAGTCAAGTTGCATCTGGAAGGTAGTGACCCCAGGTTCTGAAACCCTAGGCCGACTCGGCAAACCTTTGGTAGGGCTGTACAAAAGAATGCAGTGCAATCGAACAAGGCCGTAGGTAGGCTACTACTCTCACCTGCGAAGTGAGCCATCGTCACAATCAGCACACCTTCTTCAGGAGAAAATAACATCTCCACGTGTTTCTTGGGTTCATCTGCTGTAGACAGCTGGCCATGTTCAGCCTTGTGATGTCTGAGAGCTTTGAGGCATTTGAAATCATCTCTTTTTGTTCACCCAGATTCCCACCCTAAAGACTTTTGAGCCGAGGAAAAAGAATGTGAAAGCGGTGCGAGAATAAGTCCTGAATCCTTATACAATAAATCCGTAAACGATGGCAAGTACAGACGCTACCATGGCTGCTGCTGGAAGATAAGAGGCATGTCCCAGATCTGAACCTTCGAAGCCTGGAGAGCAGACGGTATGAGTTAAGAGCACCGCAATGACAAAGGTTCACGCAGGTTTGGTAGAGAAGAGGAGCGGTGATCAGTGATAACTTGAAGGTTGTGGGTGATCTATAACATCAAGGTTGTGGGTGATCTATAACATGAAGGTTGTGGGTGATCTATAACATGAAGGTTGTGGGTGATCTAAAACTTGAATATTGTAGCCTGCAGGTGATGAAGCAATGAGCGACTGAATGAAGGTGGGTGGGCTAGTGGGCTAACAACAAGGCTCCCAAGGCTCTCAAAAGGAGCTGCTGAGATGCACATGGGTGCACACAGAAAGCCGGTGTGAGCCATGCCGTACCACCATGCCACACGATGCGCGCCACGTCAGCATTATGCGCGCCACGTCAGCATTACGCGTGCTTGTCTCCCTCCCTGCAGCGTTTGGTGCCTCTGAAGCGAATCGGCCCTTGGCACCTTAGATGTGTGCTCGTTTCAAGCTAAGCATCAGATTCTCATGCATGGTTCCACACTTGTTAATCTACTCGAGTAACATCAATGGGATGGGATGGGATGGGATGGGATGGGATGGGATGCGATGGAATGGGATGCAACGTGGTGAGATGTGGCGGGATGCGATGGGATTGCTCTTGGGTGTGTTCCAGCGCTGCCGCTCCCAGGTGCAGAATGTCACGGCGAGAAGGAAACGGCACACTGCACACACACATGCGGGCACATGCAGTCACATTCGATCACATTCAGTCACATGCGGTGACATGCGGTTGACAAAGGCAGCACAGGAGAGAAGGAGATCAAGATCAGGTAATAAAGGAACCGTGATAAGAAGGGTGCAAGGAGGGACCACAGCAGGAGAGAGTGGAGGGAGAGACCGTACAGGGAAAGAAAAAACTGAATAAGGGCGTGAAACATCAGGAAATACTTCCAAATGGTACGTTTGAAACGATTTGCATTGTGTGACCCTCAACAGAGCGCCCCTCCCCTCCCCTCAATCAACCAACGTGATGCTACTCCGCTCCCCTCGCCCCTTCAGTCACCTCTAGGCTCTCCACAGACCCCCTCGGGGCACCAGCAGCAGCAGCGTCGCCCCTCTGCTGCACCTCGCTGCGGCACAGCCGCCCCTACCCCCCCTTCCCTGCCCCACACGCCCATTCCCTTGCCCCCTCCCCAGCACACATTCCCGTGCCCTTCTCCAGTCAAACTCACCTTCCTAGTCTTCTCAATGGGGCATTCTCTCGCGAGCTTTGCCCCTTCGGCCACCTCCAGGCTCTCCACGGACCCCCTCGGAGCACCGGCAGCAGCAGCGTCCACAGCAGCGGCAGACTCACCTCTCTGTTCTTCTCAACGGGACACTGTCTGGCCAGCCTGGCGCCTTCAGTCACCTCTAGGCTCTCCACAGACCCCCTCGGGGCACCGGCAGCAGCAGCATCCACAGCAGCGGCAGCAGCGTCGCCTGTCTGCGGCACTGCTTCCCTGCCTGCCTAGAGCCCGTTCCCTCCCCCCTTCCCAGTATACACCCCCTTGCCCCACCTACACTAACGCCTTGCGAGGCCAATCAGACTCACCTCTCTGGTCTTCTCAATAGGACACTCTCTCGCAAGTTTCGCCCCTTCAGCCACCTCCAGGCTCTCCACAGACCCGCGCAGGGCACCACCAGCAGCAGGGTCCACAGCGGCGGCAGCAGCGTCGCCTGTCTGCGGCACCTCGCTGCTGCACTGCCGCCCCCCACACCCTCCCCTAGCCTCACACACCCATTCCCCTGCCCCTTCCCCTGCACACAGTCCTTCCCCCACCACCCCCGCCTTCCCCCTTTCCCCCTTTTCTCACCTCCCTAGTCTTCTCGACAGGACACTCTCTGGCGAGCTTTGCCCCTTCGGCCACCTCTAGGCTCTCCACGGACCCCCTCGGGGCACCAGCAGCAGCGGCAGCAGCGTCGCCTGTCTGCTGCACTGCCTCCCTGCCTGCCTAGAGCCCGTTCCCCTCGCCCCTCCCCAGTACACACTCCCTTGCCGCACCCCACCTACACTAACCCCTTGCTTGGCAAATACAACTCACCTCCCTATTCTTCTCAATGGGGCATTCTCTGGCCAGCCTCGCCCCTTCGGCCACCTCTAGGCTCTCCACGGACCCCCTGGGGGCACCGGCAGCAGCAGCATCCACAGCGGCGACAGCAGCGTCGCCTGTCTGCGGCACCTCGCTGCTGCACAGCCGCCCCGCCTGCTTGAGACTTGAGAGACCCGGGAAGCGGTTGATCCGCGCCTGGGAGTTGGCGTTGAGGGGGGTGCTGCCCTTGGGGGGTATGGGGTGGTGCAGTGAAAGCAGGGACACCTGGCGATAACAGGGGACACGGGAACAGAAAGAGGCAAGTTCTAGACCAAGTGAGAAACCAACAACAGCAGCAGCATCAACAGCAGTGGCAGCAGCGTCGCCTGTGTGGCAGCAGCGTCGCCTGTGTGGCAGCAGCATCGCCTGTGTGTCACACCTCGCTGCTGCACAGCCGTCCCGCCTGCTTGACGCTTGAGAGGCTGGGAAAGCGGTTGATCCGCGCCTGTGTGTTGGCGTTCAAAGTAGCACCGCCCTTCGGGGGGTATGGGGTGGTCGAGGGCGAGGAGAGACACCTGGAGGAGAAGGGAGGGCATGCGGTGGGGTGAAGGGGGGCAGGGATTACAGTCCAGAGAGGGGCAGAAGAGGCCCTAAACAAATTGAATTGGTTGACTCGCGCCTGTGTGTTGGTGGTGAGAGTGGTGCTGCCCTTGGTAGGTATGGGGTGGTGGAGGGCGAGGAGAGACACCTGGGGGAGAAGGATGGGGTAGGGCGAGGAGTGGGGAAGGGGATGTTGAGCAGCGTGGTGCATGTTGGCATTGAGGGAGCGGCAATCCATTGCATCACGTTCTGCGTGCGCGATGCAATGGATTGAGGGACTGAGGGATTGCTGTTCTGCGTTCTGCATGTTGGCATTGGGGGAGGTGGTGCCATCCTTTCGGGGCGTGGCGTGGTGCAGCGAGAGAGGAGGGACGGGATGAAGGATGGGATAGGGAGTCGAAGCAGGAAGGAAGAGAAGAACAGAAACTGGGGCTTGTGGGGTATGGCAGGGTGCAGCAAGCAAAGGGACTTTTGGGACCGCCCTTCCAGTACTGACCCTCCCGTGAACCCATAACCCGCCCCTGTGACTTTTGAGTCGGCTCAAAAGTAACGAGCCATGCGACATCGGGGGACCGCCCTTCCAGTATTGCCCCTCCCATGAACCCATAACCTACCCCTGTCCCCACCACTCACACCCTCGCTCACCTTTCGCGGGTTGACAATGACTCGCCGGGTCCCTGCATCGCCTTCACACAACGCTGCATCCACCCCTCCTGCCACTCCCCCTCTCCTCCCGCTCACCCTGCGCGCCACACTCCTCCCCACAAATCTCACCTTTCGCGGGTTGACAATGACTCGGCGGGTCCCTGCATCGCCCTCGCACAATGCTGCATCCACCCCTCCTCGTACTTCTGCCGCCCCCCCTGCCGCATCAGCATTACACACAGGAGCCGCCTCTCTAAACACGGCCCTCTCAACCGCAAACACAGCAGCAGCGCTGCTGCTGTTGCCCCTGCCACCCCCATCACCACCAGCTGCATCTGCCTCTCCTGCAACCCCCCCAATCCCCTCCCTCTCCACCTTCACCACATCAGCCTCCCCCAGGCAGACCTCCGTGCTCCACCGCACTGCACCCAGGGAAAGGTAGGGCGAGGCGGCGAGGGAAGAGGCGGAGGAGGCGGAGAGGAGCGAGGGGAGCGTGGCGGGGGGCGAGGCGGAGAGGTATTCGTCGAGGTCTAGGGGGAGGGTCCAGGCGGAGGAGAGGGAGGTGCGGTAGAGACAGTCTTGCAGGGCGAGGATCTGGCTTGGGTGGTGATAGGGAAATGTGGGGTGGCAAAGAAATGTGGGGGAAATGGGAGGCAGGGGGGTGAAAGCGGGGAAGGAAAATGAGTACAAGTTACAAAGGGGAGCGTGGCGGGGGGCGAGGCGGAGAGGTATTCGTCGAGGTCTAGGGGGAGAGTCCAGGCGGAGGAGAGGGAGGTGCAGTAGAGACAGTCCTGCAGGGCGAGGATCTGGAGTGGGGTTGGGAGGAAATGTGGGGAACTGAATTAGTGCGGGGAAGGAAACGGGGGGCGAGGCGGAGAGGTACTCGTCGAGGTCTAGGGGGAGAGTCCAGGCGGAGGAGAGGGCGGTGCGGTAGAGACAGTCCTGCAGGGCGAGGATCTGTGGTTGGGGGGGGGAGAAGGGGGAGGGGGGCGAAAGGGCGGAAGGGAAACGAACGACTTGGAAAACAAAAGGGAGGAAGGGAGGGGGAACGGCTTGGAAAACAAAAGGGTGGATGGGAGGGGGAGAAAGGGCGGAGGAGACGTGAGAGGGAGGTGCGGTAGAGGCAGTCCTGTAGTGCGAGAAAGTGCTGTACAGGAGAAGAGGCACCACTTTTGAGAATTCTCAAAAGAGAAGAGGCACCACCACCACGCGCATCCGTGCATGCACGCACGCACGCACGCACGCACGCACACCCTCCACACCCTTGCAAGTGCATGCATCTTTGCATGCATCTTTGCGTGCATCTTTGCATGTTCCCTGCACCCCACACTCTGGTACAAAAGCCCTTGCACGTGCCCCAACAACATCTGTCACCTCCGCCATCCCCATCTCCTCATAGTCCCCCACTTCCTTGCTTGCCCAGAGCTCATGCACCAACATGCACCCCCCTCATCCCCACCACCCCCCTCATCCCCACCACCCCCCTCATCCCCACCACCCCCCTCATCCCCACCACCCCCCTCATCCCCACCACCCCCCTGGCCATCCTCACCTTCTCCTGTTCCTTCTCCGCCCCAACAATATCTGTCACCTCCGCCATCCCCATCTCCTCATACACCCCCACAGCCTGCCGCAGCTCCGTAGTGCCTCTTGCTGTGCCTCTTGCTGTGCCTCTTGCTGTGCCTCTTGCTGTGCCTCTTGCTGTGCCTCTTGCTGTGCCTCTTGCTGTGCCTCTTGCTGTGCCTCTTGCTGTGCCTCTTGCTGTGCCTCTTGCTGTGCCTCTTGCTGTGCCTCTTGCTGTGCCTCTTGCTGTGCCTCTTGCTGTGCCTCTTGCTGTGCCTCTTGCTGTGCCTCTTGCTGTGCCTCTTGCTGTGCCTCTTGCTGTGCCTCTTGCTGTGCCTCTTGCTGTGCCTCTTGCTGTGCCTCTTGCTGTGCCTCTTGCTGTGCCTCTTGCTGTGCCTCTTGCTGTGCCTCTTGCTGTGCCTCTTGCTGTGCCTCTTGCTGTGCCTCTTGCTGTGCCTCTTGCTGTGCCTCTTGCTGTGCCTCTTGCTGTGCCTCTTGCTGTGCCTCTTGCTGTGCCTCTTGCTGTGCCTCTTGCTGTGCCTCTTGCTGTGCCTCTTGCTGTGCCTCTTGCTGTGCCTCTTGCTGTGCCTCTTGCTGTGCCTCTTGCTGTGCCTCTTGCTGTGCCTCTTGCTGTGCCTCTTGCTGTGCCTCTTGCTGTGCCTCTTGCTGTGCCTCTTGCTGTGCCTCTTGCTGTGCCTCTTGCTGTGCCTCTTGCTGTGCCTCTTGCTGTGCCTCTTGCTGTGCCTCTCTTGCTGTGCCTCTTGCTGTGCCTCTTGCTGTGCCTCTTGCTGTGCCTCTTGCTGTGCCTCTTGCTGTGCCTCTTGCTGTGCCTCTTGCTGTGCCTCTTGCTGTGCCTCTTGCTGTGCCTCTTGCTGTGCCTCTTGCTGTGCCTCTTGCTGTGCCTCTTGCTGTGCCTCTTGCTGTGCCTCTTGCTGTGCCTCTTGCTGTGCCTCTTGCTGTGCCTCTTGCTGTGCCTCTTGCTGTGCCTCTTGCTGTGCCTCTTGCTGTGCCTCTTGCTGTGCCTCTTGCTGTGCCTCTTGCTGTGCCTCTTGCTGTGCCTCTTGCTGTGCCTCTTGCTGTGCCTCTTGCTGTGCCTCTTGCTGTGCCTCTTGCTGTGCCTCTTGCTGTGCCTCTTGCTGTGCCTCTTGCTGTGCCTCTTGCTGTGCCTCTTGCTGTGCCTCTTGCTGTGCCTCTTGCTGTGCCTCTTGCTGTGCCTCTTGCTGTGCCTCTTGCTGTGCCTCTTGCTGTGCCTCTTGCTGTGCCTCTTGCTGTGCCTCTTGCTGTGCCTCTTGCTGTGCCTCTTGCTGTGCCTCTTGCTGTGCCTCTTGCTGTGCCTCTTGCTGTGCCTCTTGCTGTGCCTCTTGCTGTGCCTCTTGCTGTGCCTCTTGCTGTGCCTCTTGCTGTGCCTCTTGCTGTGCCTCTTGCTGTGCCTCTTGCTGTGCCTCTTGCTGTGCCTCTTGCTGTGCCTCTTGCTGTGCCTCTTGCTGTGCCTCTTGCTGTGCCTCTTGCTGTGCCTCTTGCTGTGCCTCTTGCTGTGCCTCTTGCTGTGCCTCTTGCTGTGCCTCTTGCTGTGCCTCTTGCTGTGCCTCTTGCTGTGCCTCTTGCTGTGCCTCTTGCTGTGCCTCTTGCTGTGCCTCTTGCTGTGCCTCTTGCTGTGCCTCTTGCTGTGCCTCTTGCTGTGCCTCTTGCTGTGCCTCTTGCTGTGCCTCTTGCTGTGCCTCTTGCTGTGCCTCTTGCTGTGCCTCTTGCTGTGCCTCTTGCTGTGCCTCTTGCTGTGCCTCTTGCTGTGCCTCTTGCTGTGCCTCTTGCTGTGCCTCTTGCTGTGCCTCTTGCTGTGCCTCTTGCTGTGCCTCTTGCTGTGCCTCTTGCTGTGCCTCTTGCTGTGCCTCTTGCTGTGCCTCTTGCTGTGCCTCTTGCTGTGCCTCTTGCTGTGCCTCTTGCTGTGCCTCTTGCTGTGCCTCTTGCTGTGCCTCTTGCTGTGCCTCTTGCTGTGCCTCTTGCTGTGCCTCTTGCTGTGCCTCTTGCTGTGCCTCTTGCTGTGCCTCTTGCTGTGCCTCTTGCTGTGCCTCTTGCTGTGCCTCTTGCTGTGCCTCTTGCTGTGCCTCTTGCTGTGCCTCTTGCTGTGCCTCTTGCTGTGCCTCTTGCTGTGCCTCTTGCTGTGCCTCTTGCTGTGCCTCTTGCTGTGCCTCTTGCTGTGCCTCTTGCTGTGCCTCTTGCTGTGCCTCTTGCTGTGCCTCTTGCTGTGCCTCTCACCTCCACCATGCCCATCTCCTCATACCACTCACTCCCCACCCAAACACCGCCTTGCTTGCCCTGTGCTCGTGCAGTGACACACTTCCCCTCAACAACAAAACACACAGCTCCCTCTCTGCTGCTTCATCTCACTCACCTTCTCCTGCTCCTTCTCTGCCCCAACAATATCTGTCACCTCCGCCATCCCCA
Source organism: Closterium sp. Yama58-4 (assembly GCA_947470075.1). Lineage (NCBI taxonomy): Eukaryota > Viridiplantae > Streptophyta > Zygnematophyceae > Desmidiales > Closteriaceae > Closterium > Closterium sp. Yama58-4. Next base: position 1,127,269 of record CANIUD010000133.1, read on the forward strand.
TCTCCTCATAGTCTCCCACGGCCTGCCGCAGCTCTGTCGGCCAGTGGCTCTTGCTGTGCCGGTACAGGACAAAGCTCGTTGCCCCCGCCGCCACCCGGTGGTAGTCCAGCCACTCGCGCAGGCGCGGCGGCGACACGCCGTTTGTTATGAGCAGCGAGCAGATGGTGAGGGGCGTGGGGAGGGGTGAGGGCGGGGTGGAGAGCTGTGGAGAAGGGAAGGAGGGGTCGGGGAGGGAAGAAAAGGGGTTGATGAGCTGAGGAAGGGAGGGAAGAGTGGGACGAGAGAAGGGTACATATGAGCAGCGAGCAGATAGTGAGCGTCGTGGGGAGGGGTGAGGGGGGGGTGGAAAGCTGCAGGGAAGGGAAGGGAGGGAACAGTGGGATGAAATGAAAAGGGTGCAGTGCAGGGAAGGAAAAGGAAACCCGTTAGTTATGAGGAGCGAGCAGATGGTGAGCGGCATAGGGAGGGGCGAGAGGGGTCTGTGGGGAAGGGAGGGATAGTGGGGTACAACGGGTGCAGGCAAGGTAAAGAAGATGCTGCTTTATTTAAGGAGCGAGCAGATGGTGAAGGACGTGGGGACGGATGATGGGGGTGTGGAGAGGTGTGGAAGGGAGGGAAAGAGGGAAGGAGGGAAGAGTGGGATGCAGAGGGCACAAGGGAGGAAAAGGGAAACTTTTTGTGTGAGTGAGGAGCGAGCAGATGGTGAGGGGGGGGAGGGGGGGTGCGGGGGTGTGGAGAGCTGTGGGGGAAGAGAAAGAATCAAGGAAACGAGGCAAGGAAGAAGAAGGGGAGCGAGCAGATTGCGAGGGGAAAGGAAGGGGTGAAGACAGGGTGATGAGCTGTGGAAAGGAAGGGTGGGACAAAAGGGGTGCAGAGAAGGGAAAGGAGATGCCATTGCTTGTTACGAGGAGCGAGGTGAGGGGTGTTCAATAAGGCGCTGGTCAAAATAAGGCGCTGGTGAGGGGTGTTTAATAAGTCAAAATATCTGTGACTCCATGGCCCAATGGATAAGGCGCTGGTCTACGGAACCAGAGATTCTGGGTTCGATCCCCAGTGGAGTCGTTTTCTGTGCTGACCTTTTGTTCTAGATCAACTACACTACGGTTTGTTATGAGGAGTGATAGAATGGTGAGGAGCATGGGGAGGGGTGACCGGGGGGAGTTGAGGGTGGTCGAGAGTTGTGGGGAAGCACAGGAATGCAGGAAAGATGGGAGGAAAAAAAAAAGAAAATTCTTTCCCCTTCCCATGCACTCACCTCCTTTCGGCCTTCCACAACCACTTCCCATGTCCCCCCCTTGAAAATTTATCTTCTCGCCTTGCCTCCCCTCATCATACGTTCCTTTCCTCTCACTCACCTCCCCTCGGCCTTCAGTGTACACAACCACTTTCGCCCCACCAGCAGCAGCGGCACCCTCAGCAGCAGCAGCAGTGCACTCAAGGTAACCCCCACAGGGGGGAATGGCAGTGTCGCCCTCAAATCTCAGCACCACTGCTGAGGTGTTCTGAGGGGGAAGCGAGGGAAAGTGGGGCGGAGGGAGCGGGGAAAGGAGGGGGGAAAGGAGGGGGGAAAGGAGGGGGGAAAGGAGGGGGGAAAGGAGGGGGGAAAGGAGGGGGAAGGTGGGTCGGTAGTGCCGATGGTGGGTCAATGGAATGTGGCCTTCAAATCTCAGCACCAGTGCCGAGGTGTTCTTAATGGGAGCGAGGGAGGGTGGGGAGAGCGAGAGGGGAGGGAAAGGGGAAAGGAGAGAGGGGTGGATGAGTAGGGGAAAGGCGGTTTCACCAATACCCATGACCAACACACTGCCTGATGCGCACCCCCCTTCATACCCCCACCCACCAGCCCACCCAATCCAGCAACCAACCTCTTTACGTCTCACCCTCCAACCCAACCCACCACCCCAGCAGCCTCGCCTCACCTCCACCTGCAGGCGCAGCAGCGAGCCTGCGATGGGCTGGGAGCCGTCTGACTGGCGGAAGTAGCAGTTGTCGAGAGGGAGAGTGGGCATGGCGGGAGAGAGCAGGCCCACGAGTGCTATGGTGTGCGGATTGTAGCGGTATGCACTGTGGGGGAAGAGAGGGGAGAGCAGGACGGGGAGAGGGAGAAGGGAGGAAGGAGAGGATGAGAGGGAGTAGGGAGGAGAGGAGGGGCATGGGAGCCGTCAGACTGGCGGAAGAAGCAGTTGTTGAGTGGGAGAGTGGGCACGGCTGGAGAGAGCAGGCCCACGAGTGCTATGGTGTGCGGATTGTAGCGATATGCACTGTGGGGGTAGAAGGAAGGAGATGGGGGAGAGCAGGGAGGGAAGAGGGGAGGGAAGGGGAGGGAAGGGGAGGGAAGGGGAGGGAAGGGGAGGTGAGGGGGGCACGAAAGCATTCAGTCTGGGGAAGGTTTTTGAGACGTCTCAAAAGCACCCTCCTTTCATGGGGGAGAAGCTGTTGCGGTGAGATGCTTCGAGAGGTCTCATCTCAAGGCATTTCTTTCTTTGTCACGTGCAAACGCGGCAAACGCAACGAACGCAGCAGCGCTCACCTCAACTGCTGCAGGTCCGATGTGACCTGCACAGGAGAGTTCCGGCATGCTGTGCAGCGAACGAGAACAAGGGAATCCGCAACGCAGCAGTGCAGCAACAGCAGCAGCAGGCGCTCACCTGAAGAGCTGCAGGTCCGGTGTGATCTGCACAAGAGACCTGTGCTGTGGCATGCTGTGCAAAGCACAAGAACATGGTCTGGGCCTGCAAATCCGCAACGCAGCAGTACAGCAGCAGCAGCAGGCGCTCACCTGAATAGCTGCAGGTCTGGTGTGATCTGCACAAGAGAACGCTGCTTCCATGCCTTGGCCTCTGGTGGCAGGTCGAGAACCTGGCATGGCATGGATGGATGACAGGGTGTGAGAGGAATGAGAGGGTGTGGCCGGGATGAGAGGGTGTAGGGGGGATGAGAGGGTGTGGGGGGGATGAGTGGGGGTGAAGGGGAAGAGAAGATGTGAGTGGGGAAAAATGGATGGGGGAGGGGGATTAAAAAGATGAGTGGGGTGGAGAAGGCATGGGATCCATGAAAGGGGTTGAGACGGGAGAGTCAAGAGCAGGAAGGGCGGGCAAAGGGAGGAAAAGAAAAGAAGGAGCGCTCAACACGAGTGGGCTCAGTTCAACAGACGGGGGGAAATGGGGGGAAATGAGGGGAACAGGGGGGGGGACAGGTCACAGGATGTTAGGAGAGACAGATGGTGATGTTGAAGGAGATTGGAGTGCCTGTTTTGACGTTTCCCTTCCATCCCTCCCTCCCACTGTCCCACGTTTTTCCCCTCATCATCACCACTACTACCGTGCATCCAAACATCGTCTCGCCTCATTGCCGCACTGCTGCACCTCCTCCACATCTATGCCTCCCGGTGTTGCTGGTAACTCCTCCTCCCCAAGCACTCCAATCACCATCACTATCACCATCACCACCACTCACCACCCCTCACCACCATTCACTACCACTGCCTCCCATCGTCTCACCTCATCGCCGCACTGTTGCACCTCCGCCACATTTATGCCTCCCGGTGTTGCTGGTCGCTCATCCTTCCCAAGCACTCCAATCCAATCACCATCACCACCGCTCACCACCATTCACTACCACTGCCTCCCATCGACTCACCTCATCGCCGCACTGTTGCACCTCTGCCACATCTATCCCCCCCGGCGTTGCAGGTGGCTCATCCTCCCCCTCCTCCTCCCCCTCCTCCCCTTCCTCCCCTGCCTCCGCCTCCTCCCCCTCCCCCTCCTCGCCCTCCTCCTCCTCACCTCCCGCCTCTGTCTCCCCTCCAGTCCCAGCACTCTTCTTCCCAACCTCTGCCTCCCCTGCTTCAACCTCTCCTCCCTTCTGTCCTCCCTCCTCCCCTCCCTTCTCCCCCTCCTTTCCCTCCTCCTCTCCCTCCTCCTCCTCCTTTCCCTCCTCTTCTCCCTCCTCCTCAACTTCCCCTTCCCCAGGGTAATCCTCTGGAGGACCCAAGTCAGCATCATCCTTCCCCTCCCCCTCCTCCCCCTCCCCCTCCGCCTCCTCCTCGCCCTCCTTCCCTCCACCCTTCCCTCCCATCGCAGCAGCAGCAGCAGCAGCAGCAGAAGCAGAAGCAGCATTCTCCGCCCCACCTTGTGCTGGCACAACAGTACCAGCAGCAGGGCCAGGAGTTTCAGAGGGACCTGGAACAACCACTGCTGCAGGTTCGGTTGGCTCTGGAACAACCACTGCTGCAGGTTCGGTTGGTTCGGGAATGACAACAGCAGCAGGCTCGTCTGGTGCTGCAACGACCGTCGCTGCTGCAGGCTCGTTGGGTGTGGCAAGTGCTGCTGTTGTTGCAGCCGGGCCTTCTGTTGCTGCTGCTGCACTGGATGCTGCTGCTGAGTCTGGCGTGACTGAGAGGGAGGGTGCGAGGGGAGTAGGGGGAAACAGTATGAAAATGGGAAGGGAGAATAAGAGGAGAAACGGGAGCATAAGGGGGAGTGACCACCGTTTCAGGCTCGTTGGGTGTGGCAAGTGCTGCTGTGGTTGCAGCCGAGCCTTCTGCTGCTGCTGCTGCACCGGATGCTGCTGCTGGGTCTGGCGTGACTGTGGGTGGGTGTGAGTGGTTGGGGTAGAGGGAAAGAAGGCGAGTAAACAGAAGGGAGATAAGAGGAGAAAAGGGGGAACGAGAGGAACCACTGTTGCTACACGCTCGCTGGGTGTTGCAAGTGCTGTGGTTGCCGGCCGGACCTTCAGCAGCTGCAATTCCTGCTGCTGCCTTTTGAGTCGACTCAAAAGTCACCTCTTGAGTCGACTCACAAGTGCTGTGGTTGCCGACCGGACCTTCTGCAGCTGCAATTCCTGCTGCTGCTGGGTCTGGCGTGAGTGAATGTGAGGGGGGAGGAGGGAGAGAATGCACTGACAAAAAGAAAAGAGGAGAAAAAGGAAAACAATAGGAGAAAAGGGGAAAACTAGAGGAGAAAAGGGAGAAGAAGAGGAGAGAGAGGGGAGAATGAGAGGATGAAAAACGGAGAGTGAGTGGGGAGAGAAGGGGGAACGAGATGGGGAATGGAGGAGAGAGAAAGAAGAGTTCTTATCCGGAGAGCATTGGGAAAGCATTGTTGAAGAGAAAGTTTATCGAGAAGCGAATAAGAAGGAAAGAAGAGTCCCTCTCACCTTTCCCCCCCACCAATGACCACCTCCACTCCACCTACAGCTGCTGCAGCACCTCCGTGCTGTCCGCCCGCACTGCGTGGCGGCTCACCTTTTGAGTCGACTCAAAAGGCACTGCGTGGCAGCTCACCTTTTGAGTCGACTCAAAAGGCACTGCGTGGCAGCTCACCTTCTCCGAAAACCATTCTGGGAGAATGCTGATCCAGGAGAGAGCGAGGGAGAGGGAGAGGGAGAGGGAGCGTGTGGGAGAAAGAGAGTGTGGGAGAAGGAGATGGAAAAGGGTCTCACTCACCTTTCCCCCCACCAGTGGCCACCTCCACTTGAAGCTGCTGCAGCACCTCCGTGCTGCCTGCCAGCTTCCCTTCCCCACCACCGCTTGTGCAGCCTTTGCACGACAGGCAAGGCAATCACAGACAGGCAGACAGACAGTCACCTTGCAACCAACCAGTGCAGGTCTCACCTTTTCCCCCACCAGTGGCCACCTCGACCTGAAGCTGCTGCAGCACCTCCGTGCTATCCGCCAGTTCCTTCTCCACCACGTCAACCCTCTCCTGCACCGCCTTCAACCGCTCTTCACCGCGCTGCACCCGCGCTTTCAGCGGCTCCAGCAGCTTCCCCACCGCCTGCATAGCAGCAACCCCACTCGTGCCGTTTACACCCACAGCAGCAGCACTCCCTTCAGCAGCAGCAGCCACAGCCACAGCGGCAGCAGCAGCAGCGGTCCCCCCAGCAGCAGTACTGTTCTCCCCGGGACCACCAGCACCCCCAGCGGCGGCAACAAGGGAGTCCAGCTTGCCACGCAGCAGCGCGTGTTGCGACGACAGCTCCTCCACCTGCACCTTGAGCTTCGCCAGTTGCACCACGGGGGGGACTGGGCCCGCTGGCTTGGCTCCCGTCTTCTGGTGGTGAAGGGGGACAGGGGAGGGACAGGGAGGGGGAAGAGGGAAAAAGGAAGGGGGGAATGGGACAGGAGAAGGGCAGCAGGGCGTGTTGCGACGACAGCTCCTCCACCTGCACCGTGAGCTTCGCTAGTTGGGGGGACTGGCGCTGCTGGCTTGGCTCCTGCCTTCTTCTGGTGAGGTGGGGAGAGGAGTCACGGGACGGGCAGTCGAAGTGGGGAATGAGAAGGGGGGAATGGCACGGGAGAAGGGCAGCAGGGCGTGTTGGGACGACAGCTCTTCCGCCTGCAACTTGAGCATCGCTAGCTGTATGGCGGCTTTTGAGGCGCCTCAAAAGCCACCTGCACCCTCAGCTTTGCTAGCTGTATGGTGGGGGGGACTGGCGCTGCTGGTCTGGCTCCCGCCTTCTGGTGCTGCTGAGCTGGTCCCTGGTCCCACAAGAGTGTTGGGAAACAAGCACAGATACAACCCACCTGCAACCAGCAGCACCCATCAGCACCCACCAGCACCCATCAGCACCCACCAGCACCCATCAGCACCCATCAGCACCCATCAGCACCCATGTGCACCGTGCAAATACCTGCTTGCCGTTGAGCTGGTCCCTGATCTCGCGGATCTCCTCCTCCAGCGTGTCAAACGTCACCTGGAACACGCCTGTGCGTGGGGTGGGGTGGGGTGGGGTGGGGTGGAAGGGGGGAAAAGGTGAGAGAAGGTTGCAGTTGCACAAAGGAGGCTGTGTGTCTCCTCCTCCTCCTCCAGCGTGTCAAACGTCACCTGGAACACGCCTGCGAGTGGGGTGGGGTGGGGGAGGTAGGTGGGGTGGGGCGAGGTGGGGTGGGGTGGGGTGGGGTGGGGTGGGGTGAAGTGGGGTGTGTGGTGGTGTGGGGTGGGTTGGAGTCGCAGGGAGAGCGGGCACCTGATCTCGCGGATCTCCTCCTCCAGCGTGTCAAACGTCACCTGGAACACACACACCTATACATGGGGTGGCATGGCGTGGGGGGGAAGGAACGCATGCAGGAGAAGCGGGAAAAGGTGTTTAGCATGCATGCAGGCAAGGCAAAGGGAGGGGGGATCTCCTCCTCCTCCTCCAGCGTGTCAAACGTCACCTGGAACACGCCTGTTCGTGGGGTGGGGTGGGGTGGGGTGGGGTGAGGGTGGGGTGAGGGTGGGGTGGGGTGGGATGGGGAGAGGGGGCACCTGAAATGGCGAATTTCCTCCTCTTCCAGCGAGTCAAACCTCACCTGGAACACGCCTGCTCGTGCCGTGGGGGTGATGAGCAGCAAAAAGGGAAAGGGGGGCCGGGCAGGGGCAAGAAGTTATATCGAGGATACAACATCTATCTCCCCCGACGTGTGAGTGCTGCGACGCAAATCGTTGTGAGTGGTGGCCGTGCATGGATGAAATACCCAACTTCAGCCACGGATAGGCAGCCCAGCCCATCACACAGCCTGACACGTCATCATCCATCCTGACACGTCATCATCCACACACACGTGACACGTCATCATCCACACACACGTGACACGTCATCACCATTCGCACCTGAGTTGTCATACACGCTGTGCTCCAAACTCGTCACCGACTCCGTTGTCTGTGCCCGCGTGCTGGGCTGCAATAAGGGGGAAAGAACACGGTTGTGGGGGGGAAGGAGCAGGGAGAGAGAGGGGAGGTGGGGCTGACAGAGGGCCTAGTGTGCTCCAAACCCACCACCGACTCCGTTATCTGTGCCCGCGTGCTGGGCTGCGATGGGGGAGGGCAGAGGGGAGGGAACAACAGGGTTGGGGACACGAAGAGCGATGAGGGGGAAAGGGAAGAATAGGGTTGGGAAAAAGGAGCAGAAAATGTGGCGAACAGCTTCTTGCAACGAGGAAGGGAGAGGACATTGGGAGAGGAAAGATGGCTGGTAGGTAGGTGCTGCACACGCTGCGCTCTCTGGATTCTTGAGACGTCTCAAAAGACTTCCAAAGAGGAAGGGAGAGGATGCCGGGAGGGGAAAGGGTGGCTGGTAGGTAGGTCTTGCACACGCTGCGCTCTCTGGGTTTGCGGTGGGGTTTGAACCACCGCAAAGCAGCAGGAACAGCGTGAGTGTAGCGTAGCAGACAAGCTAGTGCCACCCATGTTGTAAACGAGAGTCCCTTCTAGTATGCTCAAAAGCCCACTCACATCGTACGCTACAGTGACTCACGCGCCCGTGATTGAAGCGACTTTTGAGGCGCCTCAAAAAGAAGGCAAGCAAGGGTGACCTGTGCGCTTCAGATATTTCCCAAAAGCCACTCACATCGTACACGACAGTGACCCACGCGCCCTTGAAGCGAAGGTTGTAGCCGCACATGCCCATGAGAAGCTGTGGGTGGGGAGGAAAGGGGGAGGGGGCATGGATCACAGGAAGGAGTAAGAGGGGAGCAGAGAGGCAGCTTAGACTTATTTAACCGGCCCATGACCCACGCGCCCTTGAAGCGAAGGTTGTAGCTGCACATGCCCATGAGGAGCTGTGGGTGGGTTGGGGAGGAACGGGGGAGGGATTTGAGGGGGAGAAGGAAAACAAAGCGGCATATTGAGTCACATGCCCATGAGAAGCTGTGGGTGGGGAGACGAAGGAGGAGAGGGTTCGGGGGAAAAGACAAGCAGGTGGAGAGCAAGGAAGGCAGAGGCGAATTTAAGACGAAAATGATGGTCTTAAATAAATAAACAAATAAATGTGGGAGAAGACGTACCCACCTGAAACACCTGAAAGCCAACTCACCCACCTGAAACACCTGAAAGCCAGGTGTCATGGCATTCGACAAACCCACCCACCCACGTGAGTGAGTGTGATGGAGAGCGCAAGAGCAACGAGCACCCAGAGACAGGTGGCCTTCTGATGAGATAGAGGGGAGGGGGAGAGGAGGAGAGGGCCAGGGCCCACCCACCCACCAGTCCACACACCCACCGGTCCACACACCCACTCACCTGAGTCAGTGTGATGGAGAGCGCGAGAGCGACGAGCACCCAGAGACAGGTGGCCTTCTGATGAGTAGGGTCGGGGAAGAGGGAGAAGGAGGGAGGAGGGGGGGAGGGGAGGGGGGGAGGGGGGGGGGAGGGGAGGGGGGGGGGGAGGGGGAGATGGGAGGGAAGAGGGGAGGGGAAGAAGGGAGGGAGGTGAGGGGGAGAGGGGAGGGGGGGAGGGAAGGGGAGAGGTGAGGGGGAGAGGAAAGGGGGAGAGGAAAGGGGGAGAGGAAAGGGAGAAAGAGAGCAAGACAGAGACCTTTCTATCATGTGTTCAAAGAATGGAAGTGTTCGGAAGAGGGAGGGGGTGAGAGAAACGAGCGACCAGAAACAGGTGGCCAGTGAGAGAGGGGAGGGGGAGGGGAACGGGGACGGGGTGGGGGAGAGAAAGTGCCACACCGAATCTCCCCATCCCCATGAAAAAAATCACAATCCCCTCCGCTCTCCCCCTCTCACTACCCCACTCACGGAGCACCAGGGCGCAGCAGCAGTCTCTCGTGGCCTCCGCACCTCCCCCACACCACTCCCCGCGCCACCCCCCACCATTTCCTCTTCCAGCGCAGCAGCAGCGCGCGCCGCCTCCGTCTTAAACGCCACCCCGGGCACCCGCTGTTGCTGTGGCTTCCGCGGAACCCCCAACTTTCACAATCTCAATCCCACACTCACTCACTTCCACCCACGCCCACTCCCACTCTCCCCATCTCACTCCCACACTCACAGAGCACAAAGGCGCAGCAGCCTCCTGTCGTGGCCTCCGCACCTCCCCAACACCACTCCCCCCGCCCCCCGCCATTTCCTCATCCAGCGCAGCAGCAGCAGCGCGCGCAGCCTCCGTCTTAAACGCCACCCCAGGCACCCCCCCCCGCTGCTGCTGCTGCTGGTGCTGCTGCTTCCGCGCAGGGGGACTCTCCCGCGCGCGCGGAAGCCTGCCCACCACGGAGCTGGCGGCATGGTTGTGGCTGTCGTGGTCGTGGGGGTCGAGGTCATGGTCGTTGTCCCCCCCCACCTCCCCCACGCGCGCGTACTGCACTGTGTCCTGCGCGCCCAGCCCCAGCAGCTCGAACGCCCTCATGGCTGCGCGCATGGGGAAGGGGAGATGGGGGTTGAGGGGGAAAGGAAAAGGAAGGTTGAGATCATGGTCGTTGTCCCCCCCCGACCTCCCCCACTCGCGCGTACTGCACTGTGTCCTGGACCGTGTCCTGCGCGCGTACTGGACCGTGTCCTGCGCGCCCAGCCCCAGCAGCTCGAATGCCCTCATGGCTGCGCGCATGGGGGGGAAGAGTGGGGCAAGAAGGGGGGAGAGAGGGGAGGGGAGCAAGAGGGACGAGGGAGAGGAAATGTCACCCCACGCGCGCGTACTGCACCGTGTCCTGCGCGCCCAGCCCCAGCAGCTCGAACGCCTTCATGTCGCGATGCTGCGCGCAGGGATTTGGGGGAAAGGGAGGGGAGCGCCGGGGGGGGGGAGGGGAAGGGGGAAAAAGAGAGGGGGTCGGGGTTGAGGGAGCGGAGAGTGGAGGGCAGGGAACGACTCATGGCGGGCGCAAGGAACGTGCGCGAACCGCGCGCGAGCACGCGCATCGAACGAAATAATGGCCGAGAGAGACGCGGTAGGTGAGAGGAGCGCGCGTGACGGCAGGCGGTGGAACAGAGGAAGAATGACGGAGGCGGAACGATTTCTCAGGCGCCTCGGCGGAGGCAGAACGTCGGGGTGATGCTCGCGACATGGTTACCCGCGGTTACAGCTCGCACAACGGGTTACCAGCAGCGTATCGAATCGCAAAAGCAACAATGCGGTGGAACTCGGGCGAAAATCAACCGCAACATGCGGCGATTGACATAATTCAAGTCAACCTAAACACGCACCTTCGCACCTGCGCTTCCAAGTGGGCACCTGCGCGCGACTTACTTGAATACCTTTTGAAAGGGGTCCCCGCTTCTTAAAACGGATTTCGACGGCCGCCTCGCGAAAATGCGTGACGGTTCGCAAAATACGCGACAACAGAGAAGGCCAATGGGAATGGCAGCAGCAGAGAGGTCGAAAACGCCAATGGGAATGGCAGCGTAACAGTATCCGAAGCAATTTGGACGCCGCACAGTGAAAGAATAAATAATGGGAATGGTGGCTAGAAGGCGCAAACCTAATTGACGGAACTTGTATCCTTCTACGGCGTGGTGCGACTGGCGAAAAACGGCCTCTATTCTACACGCTTTCTCCTCATCCACTGTCGGATGTCATGGCAATGCAGGTCGTCCGATTTCTATATAAGCGGTTCACGCGCATGCCTCTTAGCGCAGGTCGCGCAGATAAAGCGTTGCGGCGAATATCACGGATGGTTGTGCGGAATAGCGGCGCCAAACATAGTCGATGTTTCTTGCGAAATGAGTACGTACGGAACTGAATAGCGGCAAATTTTACTTTGTTTCTGTTCTCCCGCCAATCGCACAAATATCTCGTCGTCTGGACGACGTGCTGCGACTACGCGTATGATGGTCTGCGACGCGGAGCTAGACTGTACGACATTGTACGACTCTGCAGAAAGGGTGATTGAAGTGCTTTTTCGCCCGAAGCAGCATCCAACACCTCAGCAAAGCAACTTACGACGTCGCTGAGTACTCTTTGTGAAGTCGTACACTCTCTCGCAGAGTCGTTCTCGGGGACTTTCCAGCTGAAAGGAAAGTCGCTATTGGTGATTGGTTTGGCAGCACGACGTAGCCCTTTGAATGTGATTGGTCACGCCCCAGCCCGACTGAGCGCCTACGAAGGCACCAAGTTTGCAGAGAGAGTTTTGCTCAAATCCTTGGAAGCGCGATTCGTTTTATTATCGCCACGTGGCAGCACAACGATCGCGCAAAGCGCGTTCTGTTTTATTTTCCCCACGCTTGCAATGTTTTGATACTTTAGCCGTGTTTAGAGATGACTCTTGAAAAATTTCGGAGCTCGTGCAAGACAAACTTGCAACATTCAATCGGGGATCACCAGTGGACCTGTAGCCCGTGGGTCCGTTGCTCCTGTCGCTGCTGATCAGACGCAGAGCGAGTTACTCCTGTATTCCGGGGCACTTGCTCCCGGTAGCCACTAGCGTTGCACCAGAGCCGTCTGTTGCCCGTGTGTCTGCAGCTTCAGTCGGTAGCCACCGGTAGCTCAGAGAGCCGGTTGCACCTGTCGCCCGTGGGTCCGTTGCTCCTGTCGCTGCTGATCAGACGCAGAGCCAGTTACTCCTGTATTCCGGGGCACTTGCTCCCGGTAGCCACTAGCGTTGCACCAGAGCCGTCTGTTGCCCGTATGTCTGCAGCTTCAGTCGTCGCCTCCCATCTACTCTCCTCTCGCCAGCCCTCCTCCTCCTCACTTGCCCTCAGTGACTGCCTCTACCTTTGCTCATAATTTATGAACTATTGCTATTGTGACTGCTTGTTGTGCTGATTACACCCCACTTTGGCTATGGGGGTGTGTCAGAATGTTATATTGTCTAGCCTGCAGTGGGGTACTCTATAGCGAGTACAGCCCAATCTAGGGTTTGCTATTTGTACTCAACTGCCTGCTAGTTCGAACCCTCTTTCTGTTCCTAACTTCTGCCTAACTTGTTTCGACAGTGTGTGCACCTCGGGCATCCCAGTGCGAGGGGGTGTCAGAGGTCCACTGGTGATCCCCGATTGATCCTAGGGAAGGGTTACAGGCACGTTGGCCTAGGGGGTTATGGGCGCACTCACCCGCTACATAAACAAGCCATTTTATCCCAGTGGTTAGTGGCTGGGATTCTGACAGTGCTGACTAGACGCGCAGCAAGAGAGATGTGAGTGGGAAACTGGAATTGTGCTTCGCTACCCTGTTAGGGAGAAATTTGTTTTTGTATTTGGACAATTTTTCTAAATTCGACATGCGCTTATAAAAATCACGAATTTTTAGGGGGTGCTCTTATAATCGAGGACCAGATATAAGCGCCCTCATTCTTTTATAATTGCCGGAGCTTATCCGAGACCTGCGGTTCTATCCGGGGGCTTACGGTAGTATGCTTGAATGTGATTGGTCCCAACTAGCTAAGCGGGTCAGCCCTAGCACGACTGGGCACCAATAAATGGGCAAACGCTGTCAACCCGATTGGTGATTGTATACCCTCATCTAGTCATTAGTTCTCTCTTTCGCATGGTATCACGCTACGTTAGAACCGTCGCTTCTGCCACACATACACCCTAGCTAACCCTATTGCTCTCACGCAACATCTAGCCCGCCCCTTCGCATCGCCGCCGCAACCCTCAAGCTGAGCCTCCCATGTAAGCTTCTCTGCCAACTTCCCCCCATCCCTCAAACCTGTCGCAGCCATTGCCCGGTCTCTTCCATCACCGACGTCATCCTCGTAGTTCCTGTAGCAGCCTTCGTTGCCGCTGCAACAATCGTCGCCGCCGTAGCCGGTCGTTGTAAACTCTTGGGGTGTTGCTACTGTGGGTGCTGCTTCTAGGGGGCGCTCGTTCTGGGGTTGTTGACGTCGGGATTGTAGGTTCTAGGGGTGCTGCTGCAGAAGGCCCTAGTATTGGGGGTGTCAAGGGGGTGGGATGTCTGGCGCCAGAGCCGCGACAACCATACTATGTCTGCACTTCGCCTTCTTAATCTCTCTCGACTGACTAATTGATTGTTTCCCCCTCACCATCTCTCCTCATCTACGGTCCCACGTTTCCTTGACCAGTTTCATTCCCGGCTTGTCTTCCTCCTCGTTCATGGCTATCTCCCCCTCTATCTCCTGACCAGTTTCCTGCCTCTCACCATTGGGTCCGTCACCCCCCTCCTTCTCACCACATGTCTTTCCTTTTCGGTATCGACTCTATGCTCCTCCATTCTCATTCCCCTCGTATATCGCCACCCTCCCGTTCTCCCATCGTCTCCCCCGTCATCCCTTGCGTTCCCCTCTCCACTATTCTATCACTTTCTCTATGCCACACGTCTTATGGTCACCCGCGTCCTTTCCCCACTCGTTACCGACCCCACTATGCATACTTCGTCTGTCTCTGTTCTTGTCGTTATTGTCGCTGCCTCTATTATGGCACACGGCTGGTCTCTGCTCTTGCCCGTCCTCCGTCCGTCGGGGTGGTCTTGCCCTTGGCAGCAACATCCTACGGAACAGACAGTTCACTAGCCCGTGAGGGTGACCGAGGCGCTCTTGACATTCCAGCCCCTCGCACCTATGCTAACGCATTCTCAGTAGCCTAGGCCTCTCCGAGGATAGTGATCATGGACGCAGAGATGGTATATTAGAGGTCTACGTGCACCTACGTCGACGCAATTTCTTCTCATTGGGTGAATATAGTGAATGGCATGTGGATCTCCACGGCGTGATACGTTGCTGGAGCTTCAGTGAGCGAGGGGGGATAGACTTATTTCATACCTTCACACCCACCTTGAAGATGGCCATTCTTCATGTACTGCAGTATATCGCGGTGCAGCGCGATTACGAGCTTCACGCGCTTGACTTCCCTACTGCATTCCCGTAGGGCAGCCTGCACGGCAGATATTCTTATGTTGACGCTTGGCTTTACTGGGTCCTTTCCATTTAGGACCCAATGGACCCCTTCAACGGCCCGTATCTGGTATGCATTAGGCACCTCTTGAGTGGCAGGACACAAAGCGCAGTACTTTCGTTCACCTCAGCTTCTTCCCGTACTTTGCTGGCCCTTATCTATTCGTTCGCCTAGCTTGATTCCTTTCTACGTTTTCGTCTGTGAAGACGACCTGGTCTTCGCTTCTAAAGATAGAGTCATATTGGCCTTATACACACCTGCATTGACATTAATGAACTGTACCGTTATCTTTGCCTGCGAATAAGCAGGGACAAAACATCGCGCCCCATTAGTCTGACTGAGTTACACATGGTGTAGCACGTCCTCCAGCGCTTCGGCCTATAGTTCTCATTTGCACAACCCACTCCTACCTATTGACCATAAACTCTCGAATTCTTTCTCCTACAAGCCTGTTGAGCCAAGTGGCCAGTACGCATAGATGGTGACGTGCCTCAGGTACCTGATGATATGCACTCGCTCATACCTCCCATATCCTTTCAGCATCTTTGCTCGCTTTGTTGCGACTAGCAGACAACTTGAGGACTACTTGACTACTAACAGGGCATTGCACTATCTGGCTAAAACATCAAGCATAGGGGCTTGTGCTCGGTGGGCGATAGCCAGTTGCACATATGGGACACACTTACGAGTCGTGGGCATACGACATCGAGACTCTCATGCCCTTTCGTGGCTACTGGTACAGTCTTGTCGCCTTAGTTTTATCCTATATGTCCGCTCATTCATTGTCGGTAGTTTTCAGCTGTGAGGCAGATACCTATGGTGATGCCATGATGCTCAGCAGCTTCGTTGGCTGATGTTCTTGCTTACTGACTTAAATGAGTCGCCTAGCTTTGTTAGGTCCTAGTTGCTCATAAAAGAGCCATGTTCCTCCTCTATCAGGAGCCTTGCCTAGACGGCAACGCATAGCATATCTAGCTGCACGAGGGCGACCATACACGTGCACTTGGCCTCAGGGGTCAATACCACTCAACAATGCAAGTCGGGCCAATCGTCTGCGCCCTACCTGCGAACGCGCGCACTGCTGTCTTCTACGGGGCAACGCCGGACAGCCGCTCTGCTGCAGCGTTGGCATGTCGTCGACCTGCAGTGTTGGCAGGTCGCTCTTCTGCAGTACTGGCGCGGCTCCTCTATGCAACGCTGGCAGGCGATCGACCATGGAGTGCTGGCGGTCAACCAGGCTAGCAGCAAAGTTGCTAGGTACTTGATGTAGTCATTCTGTCATTGATTGTTCCATCATTCTGTAATTCCAACTTTGCTAGTGAAACTCCTGCTAATCTCTCCCGTGAATGCGCAAGTGCTAAGGAACCAAGCAAAGCTACGATCACTCCTAGTAGTTCGTGCCAACCCCCGTAGTCTAGCTCACTACCGTTGTAGAGTGAATCTCCGCAATCCTTGCCTGTGACCCTTTCTCAGGATCCCATGCCGATCCCAGTGCTCCTCCAACAAGTTGTACCATTTACGCTTTGTTGTTCTTGCTGGCTGGCCGTGTGGTCCCTTGCCGTAGAGGTTGGACTAAAGGTGTCGCCCAGGGTTGTTTCTCATTTGCTAGGCACTATCTCTTACCTAGCGCAAGGGGTGTGTCAGCATACACATTTGTGGATCCTATCTCTTACATCTTTGCCATATAGAGCGCATGCTTGTTATATGTAAGAAACCGTATCCTCGCGTCAGTTATTCGTTATCTCATTCCGACACGTATGTATGCATTCTCTTCGCAATAGTGCAGAATTATTTCGTTAATTTTTGTTTGTGGGGCCAAAGGTTTTTTCCTCAATATGAATCACAAAAGTGAATACAGTGAAACCCGTCATAGGAAAGTCTTACCATCTCGAACCTAAGAATACGTAAACAAAAAAACCCCGAACAAAGTGTTGTTTCCTGAGACATCTATATGTCAACCAAGTATGGCACGTGCACCCAAGGTGCTTGCTCCCTCCCCAAAATCCTGCTTATCACCCCTCCGATCAACCCAGTCCATCTCGGACTCACCCAACATGGATAGGTACGATGTGTAGATCCAATCCTTTATTAATATATATGCTAGTTGCATCTTCTTGTATCCATGTTCACCAGCTTATGCAGGTCAAAGAAGATATGTGATATGAAAACTCGGTATTGCAACGCATGTCTGGCGTCGCGTGTGTTCAGGCAAACGGGTTTTTGGCATGCATCTGTGGCGGCGGCGAGTGGCGGGCAGGGAATCGAGTCAAAGTTTCGCGTGCTTGTTGCCACGATTCTCGCACCGCATGCTGGGCAATGTCTGCAATTTCGCTGCGGACGCGGTTCGGTCGGTGGGTGTGGTTTGCTTCCACACGTCCTTCCCCACGCGCTGCTTTCGCCTCTTCTCTCCTCACACCCACAACAGCACATCCGCCATCCTGTATCGACTCGACTCTCTCCTCTTCTCTAATCCCTTCAGTACAATCACCGACATCATTCCGTACCCTGCGCTTTTCAATCTGCCTTCACCCGTTTCGCACTTTCCCCTCCCCAGCATTCGGTAGTGGGGCGAGCTCATCCCTTCCCCTCTTTACTCAACTGGCTATCAGAAACAGGAGGTGCATGTTGAGCCATGTCATCCTCCCCATCACCCATTCATCCACAAGTTGCATCGTTTGCGGCGGGCCACAGATAATGCTAGAATGCTAGTAGCAGCAGCGCACTTAGGTCTTAGCACCTCGATAAAAGTAATTCTCCTTGATGCGCGTGAGTGACCGTCAGCAGGGCAGCAATACCACATAACATACCATTCCAGCAAGTACGAGAGGCTGCCCGTGTTAGGCTCGGTCATTCGCTGCATAAGCAGCTCACTCTAATCCGCCGCGCTCTTATTTGACCGCTAGCTGGGTGTGCTGCTCCAATGTACATTACTTGAAATTCCTCGCCATCGCCCAATCATCCAAGGGTAGCTAGACATGAGTCGACTTGAGAGGCGCCAAAAAATACTTGAAGCTCCTCGCTATCACCCATTTATCCAGAGGTAGCTAGGTGCTGGTACTCTCGTTTCCCCGTTGTACATTACCATGGCCACCCGTCCCCCTCGCGCGATTGACCCAAAGCCCTCGCTATGCTGCCATCGTTCTGTGAGCCAACCGCACATTAGTAGCACGCGCGTTCAAACTACCGCGGCTAGTAGTACAACTGCAAATAGCACGCGTGGTTACAGCCCGGGCGCGCGACGCGGGGCCGCACACTGCATCTCAGTGTACAGTACGACATCCGCCCGTTGTCAGCCTTCCGCTCGATCTAGGACATCCTTTCGCCGGTTTCGCATCGTCGCCACCCGTACGAGGAGATTACATCGACTATTGCGACTATTGCTCTTTTGGGCCTGGTACCTCGCTTCAGTATCACTCGCTACACTCACTCCGCCTGGCAGCGGCGTTCGTTCGTTCGTCGCAGTCGCGTCGCCAGTGGCGACCGTTTACGACCCGAACCGCTTAGTAAAACAGCAACAGCAGCAGCAGCAGCCGCAGCAGCAGCCGCAGCACCAACATCAACTGCAACAGCAGGAGCAGGATCTGGAACAGGTGCGACCGCCTCCCTTGTTCCGCCTCGACCGCTTCTTCGGTTCCGGTCCCGACAGCATTTGGAAAACGCCGGTTGATAGCGCAGGTGATGGCGCAAGCGGCGGCGCAGGGAAGAGGAAGCGGGAGGATGCCGTTGATGCAGGTTATCTGACAGGGGGAGGGGATGCCGGCAGTTATTTGATAGACCCGGGGGACGGCACCAGCGCAGATCGCGCGGAATTCCCCCCCGCGGAGCTCTTCACCGCGCGGAACTTCCCCGTGAGGCTGCCGCGGCGGAAGGGGAAGCGGAGAAAGGGCGGGCGGGAGGAGGATGGGGACGAAAAGACCGATCCAGGCACGGTAGAAGGCAGTTCGGCGGGGCAAGACTCGTGGGTGCTTCCAGTAACGGGGGATGGGTTCCCTATGACACCATACCAAGATGTGATTAAAGCGGGGGAGAGGAACGTGGACTGCCCGTACCGGTCGCGCGGCGCGGGAGAGAATCTGTACAGATGCGCCATGGGTTACGCCGCACTTGCCGGCGTGACTGGCGGGCTGGGAAAGCCCGTTTATGTGGTTACCAGTGACGTGGATAGGGCCGAGGACGTTCCGCAAGGCACGCTAAGATGGGGTTTAAGTAACTATCCCGAGGGTGTGATTATACGCTTTAATAGCTCGATGTTCATTAAGTTACAGAAGCGGCTGTTTCTGCAATCGCACGTGACGATCGACGGTCGCGGCGCGAATGTGATTATACGCGGAGGGATGGTGCTGCAGAACATCACGAATGTGATCATACACAACGTCGCGAGTGAGTGTAACGGGGGGCGGCGGGAGGAAGGGGGGGGAGGGCGCGGGGGGTATTGGAGGGGAAGCCGGGATTGGGGGGTTGTTGTTTGTCGGGCTTTGTGTATGGGGGGGGCGCGGACCTGAGGGAGAAGCGGGGAAGGGGAAATGGGGAGGGGGCGAATAAGCGGGAGAGGTTCGAGTTTCAGTGTTTGACGTCATGCTATGGCGAGGCTGGGGGGAGAGAACGGACAAACACTTAGAGTTGTCGTCTATAATCGTGTGGTGGGCCTCGAGTTGATTTTGCCGGGGCCCATTTGCGCTGTTCCCTGCGTGCGGGCCCATATGCGCAGTTCCATGCGCGCGGGGTCATATGCGCAGCGCGTCAGACTCCGAGGGAGCCTTCCCAAACCTTCCCCAGCTCCGCCCATTCCCCCGCCTTCCTTCCCCCCCGTAGCTCCTTTCCGCATAATCTCGAATTTCACCCATTCAACCTTTTCCTCCGAGGTGGCTTTTGAGTCGACTCAAAAGTCACCTCTTCCTCTGCGGTTCAACCAGCGCGGCGACCACGACGCGGTGCGCATCGGAGTAAACCCACTCTCAAACTTCCCCTCCAATTCTTCTCCCCCCTTCCCCTTTAACCCTCTCCCTTCACCGCCCTCCTTCCCCCACCCGCACAGCCGGCGACCAGCGCGGCGATCACGACGTGTGCACCTCGGATTGGGTTGACCCCAACATCTCCATTTCCCCCATCCGCCCGCACATCCCCCGTTGCCCCCCTCTCAACCCGCGCAGTCGGCAATCAGCGCGGCGATCACGACTTGGTGCACATCGGATTGGCCCCACCCTCCCTTTCCCCCATCCGCCCGCACACCCCCTGTTACCCCCCCCCCCCCCCCCCCCCCCCCCCCCCCCCCCCCACTCCTTTCCCCGCAGTCGGCGACCAGCGCGGTGATCACGACGTGGTGCATGTCGCAATAACGCGAAGCCAAACATTCCGCACCCCCCTCTCCCCCCCCCACTTTCTTTCCCCCCCAACTCAAACTCCCTTCCGCGCAGTCGGCGACCAGCGCGGGGACCACGACGTGGTGCACATCGCAATGAGCCAACCCCGAGATTTCCCCCTTTCCCCCATCCACCTACTTCCCCCCACCCACCCGCGCAGTCGGCGACCAGCGCGGCGATCACGACGTGGTGCACATAGCGGGCACGACGCGCATGCAGCCGGTTTAGCTGCATCAAGTACCCCATTTCCTTGTCCTTCTCCCCTCCACCGTTATCCATTGCCCGTGCAGTCGGCGACCAGCGCGGGGATCACGACGTGGTGCACATAGCGGGCACGACGCGCGTGTGGATAGACCACTGCCAGGTGTACAAGGCCCTGCGCGGTACAGTGGACGCCGTTTACGGCTCTACGGATATCACCATCAGCAATTCGTATATTAGCAACCGGTAAGTGTTACAAGTGTATATATGATTCCAATTTAAGGGTGCACGACGCGCGTGTGGATAGACCACTGCCAGGTGTACAAGGCCTTGCGCAGTACAGTGGACGCCGTTTACGGCTCTACGGATATCACCATCAGCAATTCGTATATTAGCAACCGGTAAGTGTTACAAGTGTATATATGATTCCAATTTAAGGGTGCACGACGCGCGTGTGGATAGACCACTGCCAGGTGTACAAGGCCCTGCGCGGTACAGTGGACGCCGTTTACGGCTCTACGGATATCACCATCAGCAATTCGTATATTAGCAACCGGTAAGTGTTACAAGTGTATATATGATTCCAATTTAAGGGTGCACGACGCGCGTGTGGATAGACCACTGCCAGGTGTACAAGGCCTTGCGCGGTACAGTGGACGCCGTTTACGGCTCTACGGATATCACCATCAGCAATTCGTATATTAGCAACCGGTAAGTGTTACAAGTGTATATATGATTCCAATTTAAGGGTGCACGACGCGCGTGTGGATAGACCACTGCCAGGTGTACAAGGCCCTGCGCGGTACAGTGGACGCCGTTTACGGCTCTACGGATATCACCATCAGCAATTCGTATATTAGCAACCGGTAAGTGTTACAAGTGTATATATGATTCCAATTTAAGGGTGCACGACGCGCGTGTGGATAGACCACTGCCAGGTGTACAAGGCCTTGCGCGGTACAGTGGACGCCGTTTACGGCTCTACGGATATCACCATCAGCAATTCGTATATAAGCAACCGGTAAGTGGTGCGTTGTATGCAGATATGGTCTTATATAGCATGTGTTTATTCATCTAAATGTTCATATACTGCATGCATATTCATCCATATCTGTACATGTTCATATTCTGCATGCCATTCATTCATAAATGTCTACACATGTTCATATACAGCAGGTATTAGTACAGTGGGCTCTGGCTATCGCTCTCAACTCGAACCAACCTCTTCACCATTCCCCCTGCCTCCCCTTTCCCACCTTCCCCACATATACCCGTCCAAGCAGCAGCCTCGCCTCCACCACCTTCTGCTTCCCTGCATATACATGTGTGATGCTCCCCCACCTTCCCCTCATGTGCCCACCCACACAGCAACCTCACCATGCTGCTAGGAGACTGGGTATACGACGTGGACATGCGAGTGATGGTGTATGATGCATAATGCCCTGCCCCACCTTCTCCTCACGTGCCCCTGCCCATCCAAGCAGCAACCTCACCATGCTGCTGGGAGCGGAGGACGACGGGGTATACGACGTGGACATGCCAGTAACGCTCTACTCCCCCCTCCCCCTATCCCCTGCCTTGCCCCCCCCCCTTCCCACCCACACAGCAACCTGACCATGCTGCTGGGAGCAGAGGACGACGGGGTATACGACGTGGACATGCGGGTAACGCTCTACCGCAACTGGTTTGACAAGTCGGGGCAGCGGCAGCCCAAGGCGCGGTGGGGAAGAGGAGAGTCCACGTGGCCATCCACGTGGCAAACAGCCTCTCTACTTCTAACTGCACCTGTACAACTGCCTCTACAGCCGTATCTAACCTTCTCACCTCCTTTCTCCTTCTCCCACACCTACTTCCCCTCATATGCCCATCCATACAGCAACCTCACCATGTTATTAGGCGCAGAAGACGACGGGGTATACGACGTGGACATGCGGGTAACCCTCTACCGCAACTGGTTTGACAAGTCGGGGCAGCGGCAGCCCAAGGCGCGGTGGGGGAGGGTCCACGTGGCAAACAGCCTATACTCCAAATGGTCCTACTACTGCCTCGGCGGCCGAATGTACGCGGCAATCCGTTCCGATCGCAACATTTTCATCGCCGGGGACGCGCGAAAAGAACTCACCCCGTGGTTTGGCGAACGCGCCCTTTGGACGGAGGGGTTCGATACGACCCCGGTGATTCGCTCGTTTGGGGATTTGCTGGTGAATGGAGCGACTTTCACCGAGTTTAACGCGGATTTGTCGATTTTCGACCCGCCATATCGGCTGCCGATGCACACTGCGGACCGGGAGCTCGCGCACTTTATACGCGTTAATGCAGGGCCTAGAAACGGGGATGTTCCTGAGCTGCTGTGCACGCCGCAAACCTGCTTCCAGTGAGGCTGCAGTGCAGCAGAGCGGAAGGGGTGAATGGTGGGTGCAGGAGTGTATGGATGACAGGAAAGGGATGGAATGGTGGTGGGAGGGATGGACGTGCTTCAAAGGTCTGAAGCAGAGCTTAGACGGGGTGAACGGTTGCAGGGACGGATCATGGATGGAAGGGAAGGGATGGAGTGGTGGTGGGATGGATGGACTGATGGATGGGGAGAGACGGTGGAATGGAGGGTTGGGAGGAGAGATGGAGGCATGGAGGGATGGATGAGTGATGGAAGGTAAGAGATGGGGGAATGGAGGTGGAGGAGTGGTGGGATGCAATGGGGGAATGGACTGTTTGGAAGGGATGGATGGCGGAAAGGAGGAACATGGGTGGGGTGGGGGCTTGCCCACCTGAAACCAAGATGTTTCAGAGCTGCTGAGTCTGCATCAACGGTACAGCTTTGAGTCGCCTCAAAAGGGGTTGGGGAGGAATGGCGGAAAGGAGGAACATGGGTGGGGTGGGGGCTTGCCCACCTGAAACCAAGATGTTTCAGAGCTGCTGAGTCTGCATCAACGGTACAGCTTTGAGTCGCCTCAAAAGGGGTTGGGGAGGAATGGCGGAAAGGAGGAACATGGGTGGGGTGGGGGCTTGCCCACCTGAAACCAATATGGTTTGGAGCTGCTGAGTATGCCTAATGGTACAGCTGTGATATTTGTTTGCATGTACCGAGTCCCATCCCGTATTCATGTGAAGCTGGAAATGAATGAAATGCTGTGCCTGGTGAGTATTCTGTCTAACCAGTAACTACCAATGCTGTTCTCCAATTTGTTAAAGGTCGGCAAACAGGTTCTCTCCCAAAATTTGTAGGCAGCTTCTCTCTCAAGAGAAGCAAATGGTATGGCAGATTCTCTTCTCTCCCAAGGACTGTTATGTACCTGCTGCTAAGCTGATTTTCCGCTGGCAATCTCTCAAGCATTGACCCAATTCTATGCTTTTATTACAACCACCTTAAATCAACAAAAAACTCTTGTGATATCTACAGTTCCCAACAAACACTAAGAAATAGCAAACAATTACCGTACTTCACCCATGTTTCTGCTTCTGTCCCTTCGGATCGCAAACCTTGAATCAATCCTCCTGAATCAACCAACTCCTCTCAGTTTGTTTTCTTTTCCGCCTTGGCAGCATCTGAGCCAGCCTTGATCGTCGCCTGCTTTAGTTTTTTCTTCGGGCTGCCCCCCTCACCGGGCAGGCAGAAGAAAGCAAGCGCCAAGCCGATGAGAAAGGCGGGCTGGATGGACGGTGGTTGCACCTAGGAGGAACAAAGGGGGGGGAGGGGTGGGAAGGAGGGGTAGATATGTTTCTTGAAAGGCGGGCTGGATGGACGGTGGTTGCACCTAGGAGGAACAAAGGGGGGTGGGAGGGAGAGTGAGGGGCCAGGGGGGTGGGAGGGTAGGGTAGAGATGAGTTTTGAGGCGCCTAACATGACAGCAGCAGGCCGATGAGGAAGGCGGGCTGGATGGACGGTGGTTGCACCTACGAGGAACAAGGGGGATGGGAAGGAGGGGTAGAGGAGGCATGATTTGAGGCGGCTGACAAGGTGAGAGAGGGGAACCGATGAGGAAGGCGGGCTGGATGGACGGTGGTTGCACCTAGGAGGAACAAGGGGGGTGGGAGGGAGAGGTAGAAATGCAGTCTGAGGCGGCCGATGAGGAAGGCAGGCTGGATGGACGGCGGTTGCACTTAGGAGGAACAAAAGGGGGTGAAAGGGAGAGGTAGAAATGCGGTTGAGGCGGCTGAAAAGGTGAGAGGAGGGAACAGACGAGGAAGGCGGGCTGGAAGGCGAGCAACCCAAACACAAGGAGAGTGTGCAAATGGGGAACCTTTGAGTCCACCCAAAAGTCAAAATCGGATTTTGATGGGTGGGAGTTACCTTAAAGGGGTGAGAGGTCGGTACCTTAGATAGGTCGGGGTAGGTGTGAGGGAGCAGTATGGGGCGCAGCAGCTCCTAGAGCAGTATGGGGCGCAGCAGCTCCTAGAGCAGTATGGGGCGCAGCAGCTCCTAGAGCAGTATGGGGCGCAGCAGCTCCTAGAGCAGTATGGGGCGCAGCAGCTCCTAGAGCAGTATGGGGCGCAGCAGCTCCTAGAGCAGTATGGGGCGCAGCAGCTCCTAGAGCAGTATGGGGCGCAGCAGCTCCTAGAGCAGTATGGGGCGCAGCAGCTCCTAGAGGAGTATGGGGCGCAGCAGCTCCTAGAGGAGTATGGGGCGCAGCAGCTCCTAGAGGAGTATGGGGCGCAGCAGCTCCTAGAGCAGTATGGGGCGCAGCAGCTCCTAGAGGAGTATGGGGCGCAGCAGCTCCTAGAGCAGTATGGGGCGCAGCAGCTCCTAGAGCAGTATGGGGCGCAGCAGCTCCTAGAGCAGTATGGGGCGCAGCAGCTCCTAGAGAAGTATGGGGCGCAGCAGCTCCTAGAGGAGTATGGGGCGCAGGAGCTCCTAGAGCAGTATGGGGCGCAGCAGCTCCTAGAGGAGTATGGGGCGCAGCAGCTCCTAGAGGAGCAGCAGGAAGCCCAGAAAGCGGCATGCGGGCAGCCTTTTAACACGGCTGCTGTCTCTCCCCTCACCTTGAAGTTATCTCGCAGGGGTCGGGGGGGTGGATTCCCCTTGGAGGGGCAAAGGAGGGGCCTTGGAGGTACCTTGGTGATGAGAGGAAAGCACAACACTACCTTGGATGGGTCAGGGTAGGTGTGAGGGAGCAGAAGCCCCCAGAGCAGCAGCAGGAAGCCCAGCAGCGGCATGCCACAGTAGCCCAGCAGCGGCATGCCACAGTGGGCAGGTGGGCAGCTGAGGCCTTACTTCCATCAACTCAGTGGGTACGTGGGAGGTAGGTACCTTGGAGGGGTCGGGGTAGGTGTGAGGGAGCAATATGGGGCGCAGCAGCCCCCACAGCAGCAGCAGGAAGCCCAGCAGCGGCATGCGGGCGGCTCTGAACTGCGCTGCTATGGCTCCTCCCACCGCGAAATAACTGCCCACCACCAGCTGAGGAAGGGTGGAGGAAGAGGGTAGGGGGTCCAGAGCAGGGTTGCTGAGGCGGTGCCAGAAGCTGCAGCCCCCAGAGCAGCGGCAGGAGGCCGAGCAGTGGCATGCGGGTGGCTCTAAACTAAGCTGGTATGGCTCCCCCCACTGCGAAATGACTGCCCACCACCAGCTGGGGAGGGGGGAGAGTAAGGTTAGGGGGTCAGGAGGGGGGTTGCTGAGGCGGTGCCAGAAGCTGCAGCCCCCAGAGCAGCGGCAGGAAGCCGAGCAGTGACGTGCGGGCTGCCATGAACTGCGCTGCTATGGCTCCCACCACCGCAAAATAACTGCTCACCACCAGCTGGAGAGGGGGGGAGAGGAGGAGAGGGGGAGGGGAAGTGGGCGGTGAAGGGGAGGAGAAGGGGTGGGGGAAAGAGGGAAGCGGGAGGCTTTGAACATGGCTGCTAAAGCTTTCTCCACCGCGAGTTGCCTCGAACAGCTGGCTTTCATCATCGTCTGGCTGCTGTAGCACCCAGCCACAGTTGCCTCAACAGATTCCACACACCTGATTCTTTCCAACTCTGCTTTCAAATCCAGGCAATTTCCGCCGCGAACCCCTTACCTCCTGCAAAAAAGAAAAACCCTGTCCCTGAAACCCTCACCTCTAAGGCGCAGCAGAGGCAGGCCGGGGGTCAGTGGGATCCCCGGGGTCATCAAACGGCCTCTCGTACTGCTCCAGCACAGACTGCCCCAGGGGTATCGTCCCAAGGGTGCTGCTGCCGCAGGGTGCTGCTGCTGCAGGGTGCTGCTACCGCAGGGTGCAGCTGCTGTTCAACCCTGAACCCTAAACCCCTCAACTCAACCCCAAACCCACGTCCCCTCACCTCGAGGCGCAGTAGTGGCAGGCCCGGGTCAGTGGGATCCTGGGGGCCGTCAAACGGCCTCTCGTACTGCTCCAGCACGGATTGCCACGCTGGCAGGCGCATCGCCGCCGCCACGTCACCGTCCAGCAGGGCGGCGCCCACGTGGCGCGCCACCTCACCGGGGTAGACGACGGCGGAGAGGAGGACAGGTGGCAGCCAGACGGGGTGGCAGAGCTGTGTGATGACGACTGCTATTGGTGAATCCACCTGGCGGTTGGATATGGTTATGCTGCCAGCATGGAACAACAGCAGGGCGAGCAGGGAGAGCGTGTGGGGAGGAGCGAATGGGGGAGGGCGTGGGGGAGGGAGCGTGGCGGGAGGGGAGAAAGCGGAAGGGGTTGGAGGAATTGGGGGAGGGTGATTGAGGGAGGGAAGATGAGGGACAGGAGGATAGGTGGCAGCCAGACGGGGTGGCAGAGCGGTAATGACAACCGCTATCACCTCGTGAGGGGAGGGAGGGGGTTGTGAGGGAGGGAGGGGGGTTGTGAACTGAAAGGGGGAAGTGAATGTTAAGGATCAGGGAGTGTGTGCCAAGGAGATACTGTGCGACTGAAACAGCTGGGAAGCCACGCGAAGAAGCGGAGTTTAACACGTGGCTCAGATTTTATATAAAACCGAGTTCACTTCTGAGACGACTCGAAATAAGATGACTTTTGAGTCGGCTCATTAGTTATCACGTGAAAAAGCGGAGCTCGACACTATGGCTCAGATATAAATGGAGCCGAGAATTCTGTAAGACTTTCTGTGCGTACGAAGTCGATCTGCTAAAAAATGCACTTATTGAGTTGCTGTGAAACGCGGATCTGCGTGTACTGATACGCTTGACACGATTCACCTGAACCGCAACAGAGGACACGATTATTCACCCACCTAAAGAGAGGTGCCTGACATGTACTTGAGATCACTTGACGTGAAGATTCACCTGAAAAGCGGTACTTGTAGCATAATCAGCAGCAGCAGCGCCTGGGGAGCGAACTTTTTCAGTCTGTTCCATGCCACCGCCATGATGTATCCGCTGCCTCTGCCTCCTCGGTTTAATAAAAGGTGGTGCCTTGCGAAGCTGTGTCGAAAATGCTAAAGGATGCTGTTTTTGAAGTGTACCGTCCGTTGTACGACAAGGATTGCTTGCTGTGTCCGAAGAAGGGAGGGGTTGGAAGAGAGATGGTCTACGTCCTGAATGTATGAGGAAAATGCAGGATCGAAGCCGAATGAATGAATCAATGCAGGAAACGCCGGATGAAAGCGACTAAAGGGCGGACGGGAACGGTGTCAGGAACGATCTTTCACTGCCCCTCTCTTGCTCTCAGTTCCCATGTAGTCTCCCAAACGGAATATTCGAACCTTGCAGCAAAGGCTTGCTGTTGCGTTTGAATCCCGAATCTGACACCGCGGCAATATCGAGGGGAGCCGAAAGACCCCCACCCCTATCCACTCCACACACGTACCAGTGACAACAACGAGCTTCAAAGGTGCTCAAAGGTGCCTTATGAAAATATCAGATAACAGCATTTCCAGCACTTCATTTTACACAAGGTGATTCCATTTCACACATATGAATTCTACTTAATACGGTGGAGTGAGATAAACAAAAAAACATGTGATGAATTCTTTTAATATTAGTTGACAAACCGGTACTTTAACTATATATGGCATGAAGACATACGAGAATCTTCATTTGCTACTCTGCTACATGAAATCGATATGCTTTAACGAAGCACGCAATAACTTTGTTGTCTGGTGTACGCGATCCCAGGTTTTCGCGCCATCATTGATTGCACCTGACACAATTCTGGGAAGCAAAAAACCATGTCACTTCCCTCGGCTGGCTTCCACCCGAGACTATCAAGCATCGAGCTGCCAGCAGCTTGTGACCGTTTCACGCCTGCTAGTGGAGCCTCGAGATCTCACATACGAGAGTTCTTTTTACCGTCAGAGAATCTTCTTGGCTACTTAGAAATGGGGGACTCGTTAAGACCCAAGGACTTTCGAAAGCTAGTTCAGAGAGTGACTACGAGGTGTCGAGATACGTGCGCCCAGCATGCGGCCGAGCTTTCGGGCGAGCAGGATAAGTCTTCTAACGTAATACCTAAAGCAGCGCAGATCGAGCTGAAGCAACTCTCATCCCGATTAACTTCTGCCATAGACTCCGTTGCTTCTGTTTCGAAATACCAAGGTCTACAGGAAACAGCGTTTCCGGCCTCCGAAGACAACCAGCTTCTAGGTAAGCTAGTGGCGGAGGCAAAGAGTTAAATCCCTTATTTAGATGGATTGTACTCACATTGATTTACTTTGTGTCGGTTCGTGTTTGTACGCAGCGTTATCCAAGGCGCAAGCGGAGGCTCTTGAGTCGGAGATAAAGGAGCTGGCTGTATTAGTAAAGCAGCGACGGACGAAGGCTCTGGAGAAGGTCCAGAATAAGCTGGGAGTTAAGCTAGAGCGACTGAAGAAGTCACAGAAGATAAGGAAACCGTGCGGTGCTGTAGCTGCGAAATGTACACAAGGTATTTCTGTCATTCTGACCGTTTCTTTTTCTTCTTCTCCTTCATTCTTCTTGATTTCTCATAGGTTGATGATTTTGTGTTTGTCATGCCAGCGACGAGCGCGATTCGATTGCGCATGCAGTCCATTCTGGAGCAAGGTGAGGAGACGACGTCCATGGTTTCAGAGGCTGCTAAGAAGGCTGGTTCTATGGCGTCAAGGTTACATAACCTGATTACATCAGCTAAGACTGAAGCAGCACGGATACCCTCAACAAAGGAGAGGCTAATTGCAGAAGAGATGGCAAAGGAGAAAAGCTGCAAGCAATGAGCAGTTCTTATAGTACAGGTATAGGGAGTATGAGTGGGATTGGAGTTGCATGGATTGTACAAACTGGTAGAAGCTAGCAGGTCACGAGATTTAGATTGTTGGTGTTCATATTCAACTCTAGCCTCGAGGCTTTAGTAGGGTTCTTAGCCAACCATAGGCTGGCAAATGCTGGCCACCTCCCAAGTTTATTACAATGCTAAGTTGTGGGGCTTTGTCCTTAAAGGCAGGGTCTCAAGTGACCAAGTGCTTTGCAGTCTATGAAAAACGGGCCTGTCTAATTGGTGTACAAATTTGGGGCCAAAGTTTTGACAAGTCGAGACTCTCCAAAGAGCCCACGTTTCGCCCAAGTGCTTTGCAGTTGCACAGCCAACCCTTACATGAGACCCTGGCTTTAATACACATGGTTTTCTACTCTCTAGTTTTTTGTAATAACTTTGATAGCTACTCTACGGTGTTACAATCATTGGCAAATCACCTTTCTGTTGACGAGTATATTTGGGGTTTTCAGTTGGTCACGCACACTTACTGGAACAATGCGCAAAAAACGCAGTACTGTAGCTTCTGGCGCAGGGTTTCTGCCAGTTTCTTGCTCATCGCGCAGAATTAGCTCCTTTCAACGCATTTCGATGGTCATTGGGCCACATGTTCGAAAATTAGAGGCCAATTGGTTTTACTGTTGTGCGAACAGTAACAATCCAGACCTTTTTTTTACCTGCGCGGAAAAAAAATAACCCGTGAAGAACGAGCATCAACCCGAAACACCCAATTTTATGGTGTTTAGGGTTGATGACTCCCTCGATGCTACCACCGAAAAATAATACACATCGCGAACAATAAAACCGTTTTTTTATGGCATCAACCCTAAACACTTCCGCATTGTGTTTAGGGTTGATGCCTCCCTAAACAACATGCCATCCGATAGGGGTTTATATTTTTGTCTGCCCAAAATGCAGGTGTAGACGGTTCGCTGGCCGTCAATTTAAGCGGAGTTGTCGGTCCGTCGATATTTTGGCCAATGACGAATGAAATGCGTTGAAAGGAGCTAATTCTGCCCTTTGAGCGAAAAAACTAGAAGAAACCATGCGCCAGAAGCTACAGTGCTGCGCTTTTGGCGTATAGGTTCAGTAAGTGTGCGCAATCATTTGAAAACCCGTATATTTGAGCAGCAGCCAACTCTAGCGAAGCCACGTCATGGCTGATTGCCAACCCAAGGCGATGCCGAGCTGGAACAAACTCGAGATGAACCCCGGATACCAAAGATGATCCCAAGGTAATCCACTGTCTCTCTCGCATCTCCTTCCCTCTCCCCACTACTTCCAGAGTTGTAATCAATACTCCACTTCCGTCTCAACAGTGGTTTGGGAGGCTTTTTCTTGTCGACTGCAAGTGCCCGTTGCGACTCGACACGCGGGCCATGCTCGAGTCGCCGCTATCCGCGGTGTCAGCTGCATCGGCTGCTGTTCCCGGTCTTCTCGCGGAAACCGGGATGTTCCGATCCGCGTTGCACGTGTCAGCACGGCAGCTCCGGACCGCAATTGGTGGAACTGCTCGGCTTTCTAGCAGCCACGTCGGCAGGCAAGTCAGCAACAAAGAGCTGGACGTAGGGTGTGGCTATAGTATGAAGATATTAGTATAAGCGAGTACAAGATAAAATACATTACCTTACAATTCAGGTCACCGATCGTCCATTTAATTGTCTGGCGTA
This sequence comes from Closterium sp. Yama58-4, assembly GCA_947470075.1. NCBI lineage: Eukaryota > Viridiplantae > Streptophyta > Zygnematophyceae > Desmidiales > Closteriaceae > Closterium > Closterium sp. Yama58-4. The sequence continues at coordinate 1,158,177 of CANIUD010000133.1, forward strand.
CCTCCTTCTTAGGGTTCACGCGAAGGTAATGTTGAACTCCATCGCTGCGCTGTGATAGCCCGTCCGAGGCCTCTCGCTCGTGGAGTCCTCAGTCCCTCCGTAGAGCTCACGTCGCTCGGATTCGCAACGTTTTGCGACCGCCACGAGAGGCAGCTGACGAATGTTCGACGGCCGTCTCTTATTGGACAGTTAGTGAACACGACACGCATCGTTTTAGCGGGGAAGGCTATGTGCATCTGGAGTGTATTTTGAAGCTCTTCCCGATGTTCCTCTCCAATTTAAACCTCTATTTTTTTTGCTGTGCTTTGACAATGCACATGTCGCAACCTACCTACTCCTGGTAATAGTTCGCCTTTCTCCAACCCCTCTCCTTCCCCTGTTAATCCCCTGCCTGCCCTCCATTCCCTTCCCACCAGGCTCTCCCTTCCAGCCTCCGTCCTTCCGTTATCCGCCACCCGCCTCCCCCTGCACCCGCTTCCGCTCCTCTCCCGCACCTCTCCTTCCGCTCTATCCGCCTCCGCGAGTCGTTTTTCCTCCCCCGCGTCCCCGCCGTACGGGGCAGCTCGGGCGCGGAGCGTCGCCGCCGCCTCCGCAGCCGCGGATGGGTCCGACGCTGCGCCGTCAGTGGCTGTCGCTGTTGACGAGGCGGAGAGCAGTGGCGGAGTCGTCGGTGTGACTGCAGAGGGGGGTGCTAAAGCGAAGGGGGGAAAGAAGGGCGCGCGGAAAGGGGGGAATGGCACAGCGTCTGGCGAAGCTGCTGGTTCGGGGGGGGAGAGCGCGGGGGAGGATGACGTGGAGGTGGAGCTGCCACGTGAGCCGCTGCCGACCAATGAGAGCTCAGAGCAGCTGTTGCGGATCAGACACACAGTGAGTGGCGCGTGGGGCGAGCCGAGTGTTCTGGGTGAGGCACAACGGAAGGCTTGAGGGGAGTGGTGCTTGAGGGGTGGGTGCTTGGGGGGTTTGTGCTTGTAGAGAGTGGCGTGTGGGTTGAGTGCCGCGTGGGGCGAACCGAGCGTTTTGGGTGAGGCACAACGTGAAGCGTGAGGGGAGTGGTGCTTGGAGGGTTGGTGCTTGTGGGGAGTGGCGCGTGGGGTGGGTGGCTCGTGGGGCGGGTGGCTCGTGGGGCGATGGCGGTGCAGTGGCTGTTTCCCAAGGCGCAAAAATTTATTTGAGTCTCTTCAAGAGTCGACCCAGTTCTTCCTCCTTCCGTCCCCACTTGTTCCCCCTCCTCCCCCTTCCCTCCCCCCAGTCCGCGCACGTGATGGCGATGGCAGTACAGCGCCTGTTCCCCAAGGCGCAGGTGACGATTGGGCCGTGGATTTAAAAGTCGACTCATCCCTTCCCCCCTTCCCCCGTCCCCCTTCCCTCTTCCCCACCGGTCCCCTCTCCCCCCCTCCCCTGCTCCCAGTCCGCGCACGTGATGGCAATGGCAGTGCAGCGCCTGTTCCCCAAGGCGCAGGTGACCATCGGGCCGTGGATTCAGAACGGCTTCCTCGTCCCCCTCTTCCCCTCTTCCCCTTCCCCCCTTCCTCCCCCCCCCCCCCCCCCCCCCCTCTCCCCCCCAGTCCGCGCACGTGATGGCGATGGCAGTGCAGCGCCTGTTCCCAAGGCGCAGGTGACCATCGGGCCGTGGATTCAGAACGGCTTCCCTCTTCCGATTTCCTCCCCCGTTTCCCCTTTCCCCCTTCCCCCTTCCCCCACCCCCCCAGTCTGCTCATGTGATGGCGATGGCGGTGCAGCGCCTATTCCCCAAGGCGCAGGTGACGATCGGGCCGTGGATTCAGAATGGCTTCTACTACGACTTCGACCTCGACCAGCCGCTCACTGACAAGGACCTCAACAAGATCAAGAAGGAGATGGTGGGTGGACGTGGGTGTGACTGTAACGGGTAAATACCGTGTTGAGTGAATGGTGGTCGGGTGTCACTCATAGGTAGGAACTGTAAAAGAAAAGTTTTCTTACTCATTTTTTCCCTTGGAGGACAAGATGGGTGTGAAAAAACTAGTCATGTGGCCCAAAGAGGTGTTGGAAGCAAAGGGAGCGAGGCAGTCTGATATATTTCAAACTAAAGCGCGTCTCTTGCCATTCTGCCTTTCACCCCTCTCCCCCTGCCGCCTCCACCCCTCTCAGCACAAGATCATCTTGAAGAACCTGCCTCTGTGCCGTGAGGAGGCTTCAAGAGAGGAGGCGTCGCGGCATTTCTTTCGAGGACCATGCCTAAAGTTGCTTCTTCTCCGTAAGAGCACGAAACCATGCCTTGTTCTGAACCTCTACCACTCTGTCCCCCTCCCCCACCAATACAGGACAAGATCATCTTCAAGAACCTGCCCTTGCGCCGCGAGAGGTGTCACAAGAGGAGGCAGCAGTGCATCAGTTTCAGGCAAATGCGTCTCTTTTCTTTGAACTCGCCCCCATTCCCCTTTACAGGACAAGATCATCTTCAAGAACCTGCCCTTGCGCCGCGAGAGGTGTCACAAGAGGAGGCAGCAGTGCATCAGTTTGAGGCAAATGCGTCTCTTTTCTATGAACTCGCCCCCATTCCACTTTACAGGACAAGATCATCTTCAAGAACCTGCCCTTGCGCCGCGAGAGGTGTCACAAGAGGAGGCAGCAGTGCATCAGTTTGAGGCAAATGCGTCTCTTTTCTTTGAATTCGCCCCCATTCCCCTTTACAGGACAAGATCATCTTCAAGAACCTGCCCTTGCGCCGCGAGAGGTGTCACAAGAGGAGGCAGCAGTGCATCAGTTTGAGGCAAATGCGTCTCTTTTCTTTGAACTCGCCCCCATTCCCCTTTACAGGACAAGATCATCTTCAAGAACCTGCCCTTGCGCCGCGAGAGGTGTCACAAGAGGAGGCAGCAGTGCATCAGTTTGAGGCAAATGCGTCTCTTTTCTTTGAACTCGCCCCCATTCCCCTTTACAGGACAAGATCATCTTCAAGAACCTGCCTCTGCGTCGCGAGGAGGTGTCGAGGGAGGAGGCAGAGCGGCGCATCAAGGAGATCAACGAGCCATACAAGCTTGAACTGCTTGATAGCATCAAGACGGAGCCCATCACCATCTACCACATTGGTACGTGAGGGTCTACGTGAGGGTGTTTAGCCGTGACTTGGGACATGGGCAGGTGGGTTGGGACAGGAGAGTGTGTGGGCGCATCAGGGAGATCAACGAGCCGTACAAGCTGGAACTGCTGGATAGCATCAAGACGGAGCCCATCACCATCTACCACATTGGTACGTGCGTGCTTCTCTACTCTTTCCCAACCGTGAGGCTCACTGGGCATGTGGGCAAATCAAGGAGATCAACGAGCCGTAGCTGCTGGACAGCACTAAAACGGAAACCATCACCATCAGTGGCAGGGGCGTACTGGCGGGGCGACGAGACGCGGGCCATGCGTGGTTGCTAGCTACCTGCTTCTGGGCTGGGCGCTTTGAGCTGCACTTTAACCTTTTACAAACGCCCTTCCCTTTCCCATCTCAACCCTCCTTGCAATATAGGTGACGAGTGGTGGGACCTTTGCGCGGGCCCTCACGTTGAAAGCACGGGCAAGCTGCCGCGCAGGGCGATAGAGCTGCAGTCAGTGGCAGGGGCGTACTGGCGGGGGGACGAGACGCGGGCCATGCTGCAGCGCATCTACGGCACGGCGTGGGAGAGCGAGGCACAGCTGCTGCAGTACCGGCAGCAGGTGGAGGAGGCAAAGAGGCGCGACCACCGCCGGTTGGGCAAGGAGCTCGGGCTGTTCTCCATTCAGGTAGGGTGCTGCTGCCGCCGGCCCCACCTCCACTGCTGCCGCCGCCACTTCTTCGGTGTTTCGGTGACTAGGGGCTGCTTGTTCTGGCACCTGAGGGGAGCGAAAGAAGTGAGGGTGGTGATAGAGGGGCACAGGAGGAAGGAGCACCTGAGGGGGGGTTATGAGAGGAGCTGCTGTAGTGTCTCATCCCACACGCCCATGTGCTTACCCTCTCAATCACTTGCGCAGCAGGAAGATGTGGGTGGAAGACTGGTGTTCTGGCACCCGAGGGGGCCAAGAGTGAGGGTGATGATAGAGGGGCACTGGAGGAAGGAGCACCTGCGGCGGGGGTACGAGCTGCTGTACACGCCTCCCTTTTCACAGCCCCCTTCTTCATACCGTTACACCCCCTATTTGTAACAGGAAGACGCAGGGGGGGGATTGGTGTTCTGGCACCCGAGAGGGGCGAGGGTGAGGGCGATGATAGAGGAGCACTGGAGGAAGGAGCACCTGCGGCGGGGGTACGAGCTGCTGTACACGCCGCACATGGCCAAGCTGGACCTCTGGAAGACCAGCGGCCACTACGAGTTCTACCGCGAAAACATGTTCGACCAGGTGAGACCGCCGTTGACCAGCGTTGACTCGCGTTGACTGGCGTTGACTGGAGGAAGGAGCACCTGCGGCGGGGGTGCGAGCTGCTGTACATGCCGCACATGGCCAAGCTGGACCTCTGGAAGACCAGCGGCCACTACGAGTTCTACCGCGAAAACATGTTTGACCAGGTGAGACCGCCGTTGACCAGCGTTGACTGGCGTTGACTGGAGGAAGGAGCACCTGCGGCGGGGGTACGAGCTGCTGTACACGCCGCACATGGCCAAGCTGGACCTCTGGAAGACCAGCGGCCACTACGAGTTCTACCGCGAAAACATGTTTGACCAGGTGAGACCGCCGTTGACCAGCGTTGACTGGCGTTGACTGGAGGAAGGAGCACCTGCGGCGGTGGTACGAGCTGCTGTACACGCCGCACATGGCCAAGCTGGACCTCTGGAAGACCAGCGGCCACTACGAGTTCTACCGCGAAAACATGTTTGACCAGGTGAAACTGCCGTTGACTCGCGTTGACTGGCGTTGACTGAGTGTGAAAGCGTCAGGTGATTCGGGCGTAAACGCACTCAAAATCGTGCATGCTCACACATTCACTCCGATGCCCGCTTGCCGTTCCCTTTCCCTCTCCCGCTCCTCTCATATCCCCACCCCCTCTCCTTACCTCCCAACCCCGTCCTCCCATTCCCTCCCCACCCCCTATCAGATGGAGGTAGAGGAGGAGCATTACCAGATTCGTCCCATGAACTGCCCCTTCCACATCATGCTCTACAATGACTCCTTGCACTCCTACCGTGACCTCCCTATTAGGTGAGTGCTGACCTTTCTATGTTAGGTGCCACCTCCTCCCCATGAAAGGTCACCTCCTCCCCCATAGCCACCTCTCCCATTGGGTGCCACCTCATCCCCATGAACTGTCCCTTCCACATCATGCTCTACAACGACTCGCTGCACTCCTACCGCTCCTCATCCTCTCGTCCTCACCCCCCAATTCCCCGCGCAGGTGGGCGGAGCTGGGCACGGCGTACCGCTTTGAGTGCTGCTGCAGGCTCAAGGCCCATCCTCCCATTCTTGTCCTCTTCCCCCTTCCCAACCTCCTCTACATCCATTCTCCACAGGTGGGCGGAGCTGGGCACGGTGTACCGCTATGAATGCTCGGGCACAATGCATGGGCTCTTGCCACACCGCACACCCACAACTGACACCCCGCCCACACCTCTTCCTCGTCCCCCCCTTCCTCCCACCCTGTTCTCCACAGGTGGGCGGAGCTGGGCACAGTGTACCGCTATGAATGCTTGGGCACGATGCACGGGCTCTTCCCATCCCACACCCCACACCTCTTCCTCTTCCTGCTCCCTCGCACCCCCCCACACTCCATCCCCCCTGCAGGTGGGCGGAGCTAGGAACGGTGTACCGCTATGAGCGCTCTGGCACGATGCACAGGCTCTTCCACACCGCACACCCTTCCCTTCCCTCTTCCTCCTCATACCCACCTCCCCCCTCCTCCGCAACCCCATACCCACAGGTGGGCAGAGCTAGGCACGGTGTACCGCTATGAGCGCTCTGGCACCATGCATGGGCTTTTCCGCGTGCGAGGCTTCACCCAGGTGAGTGGGCGCTAGGAAATACTGCTGCAGTTATTCAGGTGGTCGTTCAGGTTGTTGTTAAGGTAGTCGTTCAGGTGATTATCTTGGTGATCACTCAGGTCATTGGTCAGCAACCGCCAGGTGATTTTTCAAGTGATTGTTCAGGTTTGCATTTCCCAGTCTGTAGTCACGCCCTTGAGCCTTGTCCACCTTCCAATGTGAGCGAGCGTATGTTTTTTTAGAATTCTCAAAAAACATACGCCGCTTTCAACCCAGAAATTTGCCATTCCCACCCATCCCGTGTGCCTCTCCGACCCCCACTCCCCTTCACACAGGACGACGCGCACATATTCTGCCTGCCCTTGCAGATCAGGGACGAGATCCGTGGAGTGCTGGACCTCACAGGGACGGTGCCGGTACTCCCACACCCACTCCATCTCACTCCATTCCCCATTCTCTCCCTCCCGCACCCTCTCCCCTCTTCCCCACCACGCAGGATGATGCGCACATCTTCTGTCTGCCCTCTCAGATCAGGGACGAGATTCGTGGAGTGCTTGATTTGACAGAGGCGATGCTGACACTCATCCCTCCCTTTTTTATTGCAATCCCCTCTCCCTCTTGTCTGTGCCTCCCACCCCTCTCCTTGTTCCACACAGACGACGCGCACATATTCTGTCTGCCCTCTCAGATCAGGGACGAGATCCGCGGAGTGCTGGACCTCACAGAGGCGATGCTGACGCTCACCCCTCCCATGCCATCCCAATCCCCCTCTCACTCCTGTCACTGGGCGCGTCCTTGTTCAAAACAGGACGACGCGCACATCTTCTGTCTGCCCTCGCAGATCAGGGACGAGATCCGCGGGGTTCTTGATTTGACAGAGGCCATGCTGACAGTTTCTCACCCTTGCTCATCCCACTCCCCCCTCTCCCCTCTTCACACAGGACGACGCGCACATATTCTGTCTGCCCTCTCAGATCAGGGACGAGATCCGTGGAGTGCTGGACCTCACAGAGGCGATGCTGACGGACTTTGGTTTCCAGCAGCTGGAGATCAACCTCTCCACACGGCCTGACAAGTCTGTCGGGGATGACTCTATCTGGGAGCAGGCCACGCAGGTAGGGGGGCAGGCACAGGTGGGCAGGCACAGCGAATGGCAGAGCGAATGGCAGAGCGAATGGCAGAGCGAATGGCACAGCGAATGGCAGAGCGAATGGCACAGCGAATGGCACAGCGAATGGCAGAGCGAATGGCACAGCGAATGGCAGAGCGAATGGCACAGCGAATGGCACAGCGAATGGCACAGCGAATGGCACAGCGAATGGCACAGCGAATGGCAGAGCGAATGGCACAGCGAATGGCACAGCGAACGGCAGAGCGAATGGCACAGCGAATAGCAGAGCGAATGGCAGAGCGAATGGCACAGCGAATGGCAGAGCGAATGGCACAGCGAATGGCAGAGCGAATGGCACAGCGAATGGCAGAGCGAATGGCACAGCGAATGGCAGAGCGAATGGCACAGCGAATGGCAGAGCGAATGGCAGAGCGAATGGCAGAGCGAATGGCACAGCGAATGGCAGAGCGAATGGCAGAGCGAATGGCAGAGCGAATGGCAGAGCGAATGGCAGAGCGAATGGCAGAGCGAATGGCAGAGCGAATGGCAGAGCGAATGGCACAGCGAATGGCAGAGCGAATGGCACAGCGAATGGCACAGCGAATGGCACAGCGAATGGCAGAGCGAATGGCACAGCGAATGGCAGAGCGAATGGCACAGCGAATGGCAGAGCGAATGGCAGAGCGAATGGCACAGCGAATGGCACAGCGAATGGCAGAGCGAATGGCACAGCGAATGGCACAGCGAATGGCACAGCGAATGGCACAGCGAATGGCACAGCGAATGGCAGAGCGAATGGCAGAGCGAATGGCACAGCGAATGGCAGAGCGAATGGCACAGCGAATGGCAGAGCGAATGGCACAGCGAATGGCAGAGCGAATGGCACAGCGAATGGCAGAGCGAATGGCACAGCGAATGGCAGAGCGAATGGCACAGCGAATGGCACAGCGAATGGCAGAGCGAATGGCAGAGCGAATGGCAGAGCGAATGGCAGAGCGAATGGCACAGCGAATGGCAGAGCGAATGGCAGAGCGAATGGCAGAGCGAATGGCAGAGCGAATGTCAGAGCGAATGGCACAGCGAATGGCAGAGCGAATGGCAGAGCGAATGGCACAGCGAATGGCAGAGCGAATGGCACAGCGAATGGCACAGCGAATGGCAGAGCGAATGGCAGAGCGAATGGCACAGCGAATGGCAGAGCGAATGGCAGAGCGAATGGCAGAGCGAATGGCAGAGCGAATGGCAGAGCGAATGGCACAGCGAATGGCAGAGCGAATGGCAGAGCGAATGGCACAGCGAATGGCACAGCGAATGGCAGAGCGAATGGCACAGCGAATGGCAGAGCGAATGGCAGAGCGAATGGCAGAGCGAATGGCACAGCGAATGGCACAGCGAATGGCAGAGCGAATGGCAGAGCGAATGGCAGAGCGAATGGCAGAGCGAATGGCACAGCGAATGGCAGAGCGAATGGCACAGCGAATGGCACAGCGAATGACAGAGCGAATGGCACAGCGAATGGCAGAGCGAATGGCAGAGCGAATGGCAGAGCGAATGGCACAGCGAATGGCAGAGCGAATGGCAGAGCGAATGGCAGAGCGAATGGCAGAGCGAATGGCAGAGCGAATGGCACAGCGAATGGCAGAGCGAATGGCACAGCGAATGCACAGCGAATGGCAGAGCGAATGGCAGAGCGAATGGCAGAGCGAATGGCAGAGCGAATGGCAGAGCGAATGGCAGAGCGAATGGCAGAGCGAATGGCACAGCGAATGGCACAGCGAATGGCAGAGCGAATGGCAGAGCGAATGGCACAGCGAATGGCACAGCGAATGGCACAGCGAATGGCACAGCGAATGGCAGAGCGAATGGCAGAGCGAATGGCAGAGCGAATGGCAGAGCGAATGGCAGAGCGAATGGCAGAGCGAATGGCAGAGAGAATGGCACAGCGAATGGCAGAGCGAATGGCACAGCGAATGGCAGAGCGAATGGCAGAGCGAATGGCACAGCGAATGGCAGAGCGAATGGCAGAGCGAATGGCAGAGCGAATGGCAGAGCGAATGGCAGAGCGAATGGCAGAGCGAATGGCACAGCGAATGGCAGAGCGAATGGCAGAGCGAATGGCAGAGCGAATGGCAGAGCGAATGGCAGAGCGAATGGCACAGCGAATGGCACAGCGAATGGCAGAGCGAATGGCACAGCGAATGGCAGAGCGAATGGCAGAGCGAATGGCAGAGCGAATGGCAGAGCGAATGGCAGAGCGAATGGCACAGCGAATGGCAGAGCGAATGGCACAGCGAATGGCAGAGCGAATGGCACAGCGAATGGCAGAGCGAATGGCACAGCGAATGGCAGAGCGAATGGCACAGCGAATGGCACAGCGAATGGCACAGCGAATGGCAGAGCGAATGGCACAGCGAATGGCACAGCGAATGGCACAGCGAATGGCAGAGCGAATGGCACAGCGAATGGCAGAGCGAATGGCACAGCGAATGGCAGAGCGAATGGCACAGCGAATGGCAGAGCGAATGGCACAGCGAATGGCACAGCGAATGGCACAGCGAATGGCAGAGCGAATGGCACAGCGAATGGCAGAGCGAATGGCACAGCGAATGGCAGAGCGAATGGCACAGCGAATGGCAGAGCGAATGGCACAGCGAATGGCAGAGCAAATGGCACAGCGAATGGCACAGCGAATGGCAGAGCGAATGGCAGAGCGAATGGCACAGCGAATGGCAGAGCGAATGGCACAGCGAATGGCAGAGCAAATGGCACAGCGAATGGCACAGCGAATGGCACAGGGCAGGTGTGCTCTTTGGCTTCCAGCAGCGCGAGATCAACCTCTCCACACGCCCGGAGAAGTCTGTCGGGGATGACGCCATCTGGGAGTAGGCCACGCAGGTATGTGTCTCTCTGTCACGCCCTGGGCGAGGGCCTGGGCGAGGGCCTGGGCGAGGGGTGGGAGTCGCTTTTAAGAAGAGTCAAAAGCGACTCAGATTAGGCCCTGGGTGGGTGGGGTCCTGGGTGGGTGGGGCCCTGGGTGGGTGGGGCCCTGGGTGGGTGGGGCCCTGAGTGGGTGGGGCCCTGGCATGCAATGCATGGGAGCATATTGCGGTGTGTGCATGTCTGCATGACTGTATGCGTGTACTGTACTGTACTGTGTGCACTTTCTTTCTTGGTCCAACCCTCCCCATTCCCCATCCGTCGCATGCATTCGTGTGCTCGTCACTCCCACTTGCAATCAGTCCTTACGTTCGGAGAGTGGTGGGAGCCGAGTTCGGAAGTTGGTCTGTCTTAATGCACGTGCACCTCTGTGTGTGTGTGTGTTGAGACGTCTCAAAGCACTACTTCTATCACGCTCCCACTTGCAATCAGGCCTTAAGTTCGGAGAAGGGTGGGAGTCGAGTTCGGAAGTTTGGAAGATGGTCTGAATGCATGTCCACCTGTGTCTGTGTGTGAGTGTTCTTCCTTCTAAATCGCATCACCAGGCGCTGAGGGAGGCGCTGCAAGACAAGGGGTGGGATTACACCGTGGATGAGGGTGGAGGAGCGTTCTACGGGCCCAAGATAGACGTGAAGATTATGGATGCCATTGGGCGCAAGTGGCAGTGCTCCACCATCCAGGTGAGTCTACACCTTTGCTACTATGCACTAAATAGCCTGTGACTGCAACGAATATGTTTTTTCTTCTTTGTATTTTTCTTGCAACCTCGTAATGTGATTGTTTCATGTCGTTTTCTGATACCTGCATATCACTCCGTGTGTACTGCATCGGCAAACAAACAAGGCTTGCATGCCTCCCTTCCTCCAATAACCCTCTGCCAGGTGGACTTCAACCTGCCGCACCGATTCGGCATGGTCTATGTGGATGCTGACGGCACGCGCCGCCCGCCCATCATGATCCACCGCGCCATCTTTGGGTCGCTGGAGCGCTTCTTTGGCATCCTGATTGAGAACTACGCGGGCGACTTCCCCCTCTGGTTTGCGCCCACCCAGCTGCGCCTCCTGCCCGTCACAGACTCTGAGGTCAGTACCCCCCCCCTCTGGTTTGCGCGCACTCAGCTGCGCTTGCTGCCAGTCACAGACTCAGAGGTCAGTAACTTCATCATCTGTTTACAATTGCACTTGGTTACGCGTTTATGTCGGGCAAACCCGCCTCCCCCCGTCCCTTCCCACCCCTTCCCCTCCCCCACCTTTCCTCCTCATTTTTTGGAAATAGCCATCGACGCTATTGTCGCCTTGTTGCTCCGATGGGTTTAGTCTCCCTGTTCTTCTAATATTAGTCTTCCCTGTGTGTGTGTGTGTGTGTGTGTGTGTGTGTGTGTTTTTTTTTTTTTTTTTTTTTTTTCTCAATCTCTTTTCAGGTGCCCTTTTGCAAGGAAGTGGTGGCCACCTTATTGGAGCGGGGCATTCGTGCTGAGGTGGCGACTGGTGAGAGGCTGGGCAAGCTGATCCGCAATGCAGAGACTCAGAAGATTCCAGTGATGGCTGTCGTTGGCCCTAGGGAGGTGGAGTCTGGGACTCTCAATGTGCGCACGAGGAAGGGCGGCGAGCTTGGAGCTCTTTCTGTGGACGAAGTGGCAAGAAAGATTGAAGAAGCGGTAGCCAATAAGGGCTATTTGTGACACGGTTCCCTTGAATGTACACATAATGCTACTGAGTCGGACAAATAAATCAGCAACTGTTTTGCCGCTTCGTCAATTGGGATACACATGTCCTCGTAACAACATAGCCATAAGGTTGTAAGGTTAAGGCATTGCGCCCTCCTATAACAACCTTTTTTTCGCGTGAACTCACCTTGTAAGGAATTACAATTCCTTACTGTACTCGCATTTTAGCGAGTACAATCCGAACACCACGCGTCAGCCTGGTTCGGCCTACTTTTCCGCCCCAAACCACTTCCGAGTCGCCACCGCTCCAATCGCAACACTTCCCGATCCATCCTAGCCCGACCCCTTCGCCTAGCTAGGGTTCCCCTTATAAAACCTCGTCACTTTCCTTGTATCGTCATTCAGTAGTTCATTCATTCTCGTTATTCGTTTTACTGCGCACTCTGCAAGTTAATTCATAACACCTAGTATCAGAGCTACTTTCCTAGCCTACCCCGCTTTTTAGAGTGTAATACCCCTCGGGGGGGGGGGACGAGGAAGGATGTCTTGGGGTCCAGGAGTTGCGTAGGCCGGCCAAGAGAACTAGTTAGTTGCTCTTCGCGGCGATGTTTTTACGGGCACTCCTTGGGCACCGCCAGATCCTTAGCTCGAACGGTCGCGATCGACCGTGACCTCCCTCCCCCCGGGCAACGGACAGCTGTAGTTGTCGCGACATTGAACGTGAGTTTTTTCCGCTGCGTCGCGACGATTTCGGAGTTATTTTCGTGTGGCAGCTGGCTTTAACGGACCTGCGTCGACGGCTGCACGAAGATTTCGGAGTCGTCGTCTTGTGCGGCAGTTGACGTGGGTCGTCGTCAACTTGCGCGCGACATTTTCGGAGTGTTGGACCTGTTGACAACGGACATGCAGCACTGTGGGCGACAATTTCGGAACTGTTGAAGAAAAAATAAAGGGGCAACTGTACGGACTCGCCAGGCGCTAAAGTAATTGCGTCTGAAAAAGCTGGTGACGAGGAGAGACGCCACGAGGACTGCCCGATTTATGCGGGAGTCAACTGCCGTCCCGCCCGACCTGTTAAGTGCAGCGGCCTTTACTGCATTGGCGGGCGCGTCATCAACGTTTTCGGCAGAAGTGCATGTGGACAGACGGGAGCTTTGGACCCGCCGACACTTACGGGCTGCAACAAACAACGGAGTGGCTAAATCGCACTCAGCGGAGTGGGACGCAAGCGGCGAGGGCAATTTGGGCCGGACACTCGAAAAATCCTCGTTCGACGCTGCGTGCCTGGAGTTGTTGCCAGCTGTTCGACCGTTTCGAGATCGGTTTCCCCGTCCGGGGAAGTCGTTTTCGGGGACAGCCGCAACAGCCCACGATTAAACGGTGTTCAACGTACTACCCCGTCAATTTCGGAGGTGTGTGGTACAGGCCGCCGGGACACAAGAGAAGAAACTGCCCAGCGGCTAAGCGGGGGTCGAAGAACGGGGTGGGGAGCAGATTAAACGCCGGTGGAACCGATCTGCGGCCCTACTTCGCCCGAACCTCACCATCCCCACCGATTACTGGTTCCGACTCATGCAGTCGACCTTTCTCGGATGAATAACGGGGGTGAACACGTGCCTATCCTGTGCTGGTTAAAGGCACCTGGTTTGGTGCTCGTTCGACAGCTGTACGAAAATACCAAAAAAAGGGAGTTCGCGACACTGTTCTACTCCGACAAAAGCGGGCTGGGTGAACGGCACGCGAAAAAGTCGGGGAGCTGCGATGACAACAACGGTGTAGTTTACTGGTTTCTCCTGACCCGGACGTCTACATGAGTTGACTGCGCAGCGGCGAAGCTGAGACCCGGAACCTTCGGTATTACGTGGCGTGATAGGCTGGTGGGCTGCAAAGCGGTCGGGTGCGAGCTTTTTAAATAAAACTGCCCCGACTCCGATAGCATTTGCGCCTGCACCGTAGCCGGATTATCGCGCGGGCATCATCGACAATACCCCATCCGACAAAAGCGGACGCTGGGTTAACGGCGGGACGCGAAATTGTCGGGGGGTGAAGACAAAAAAAAATGTTGTGGAGGGAAAGTTGTGGGTGATCCAGCAGATCACTTGAGTGAGAGGTTGAGAACGCGCACCACTCCACCGCGAATTTCGGAGTCTATTCGGTAGACCTTCGAAAGGGTTTGATATTTATACATGGAGGCGCGGCGAGGGGTGCATCGCCAAGGATACCTGGGATTCGTTAAGTGGCTTCGACGGGTATGAAAATGGGTGAACATCGGAGTACCAGGGTTAACGGCGGAAACGTCGGGGCTACACGGCGGAAAATAACTTCGGGACTGCTGCCTCAACCGCGATTTTCGGGTGATTACGACAAAAAAAAAATGGGTGGAATCGAGGGTGTTCAATAACACGCCTCCGGAAATTCTTCAGTATACGTGGGAGCAGCCGGAAGCTTCAGAAAATTCCTGCCAACGACGAGCAATCTGCCACGTCTGCAAAGCGATGGCGGGAGAATCGTGGTTTTCAGTTAAACCACATTGGCAGGAGCAGTTCGATGACAAGGTCGTAGGCGTTGAGGCGCGCTAGGCTCCGTGAACGACGGTCTCGGAATAACCCAGGGCAAGTCCCCGGTTCCCGATTATACCCGCATGCTGGGTTCGGGTGAACTGACGGAAACTACTGGTGACTGAGTGGGCGGCTATACTACGACCGAAAATTTCGGAGGAGAACTACACCTGCCGCCGAGAATTTACGGGGGTTTCGACTGTCAGAATCCCAGCCACTAACCACTGGGATAAAAGGGCTTGTTTATGTAGCGGGTGAGTGCGCCCATAACCCCCCAGGCCAACGTGCCTGTAACCCTTCCCTAGGATCAATCGGGGATCACCAGTGGACCTCTGACACCCCCCCGCACTGGGATGCCCGAGGTGCACACACCGGGATTCGAACCCAAGACCTTCGTTCTGATACCATGTCAGAATCCCAGCCACTAACCACTGGGATAAAGGGGCTTGTTTATGTAGCGGGTGAGTGCACCCATAACCCCCCAGGCCAACATGCCTGTAACCCTTCTTTAGGATCAATCGAGGATCACCAGTGGACCTCTGACACCCCCCCGCACTGGGATGCCCGAGGTGCACACACCGGGATTCGAACCCGAGACCTTCGCTCTGATACCATGTCAGAATCCCAGCCACTAACCACTGGGATAAAAGGGCTTGTTTATGTAGCGGGTGAGTGCGCCCATAACCCCCCAGGCCAACGTGCATGTAACCCTTCCCTAGGATCAATCGGGGATCACCAGTGGACCTCTGACATCGACAACGACATTTGCGGAGTTTTACGGACGAACTTACCGGTTACGGCGGGAAGCGCCGACATTTTCGCGGGATTTCTTGGCTTTTGGTTACACGCGCGCGACAACAACGTGAGACAACATCGCGGGAACTACACAGAGTTTTTCAGGGGTACGAGCGACTTACGACGAACTTTAGGTGGCAGCAGCAACAGTGGAAGGGGGGAGAGACAGCTGTAATTTTTTCATCTCTGCCCAGGAGTCACCGGCGCACTACGACAAAGCGTTCGGCGAGTCTGGACAAACCCGCCGGGAGTGATGACGTCATTTGACAAGAACACCGCATTCGGCAAATTCGACCGGAGGGATTTTCGATACGGTTACTACTTCGAAGACGATCGCCAACTCTCGTCTTCAACTCCGCGACCAATCGCCTTCACCACCGAATTTTCGTATCATCCCCGATTTTACTGCCAGAGGATTCGGAATACAACCGCTCCAATTCTACTAACGACAACCCGCTCAACTCGACCCGACAGCGACAAACGATCTGATTTCACCACGTCAGGTGCTGCCCGCTGCAGCTGCGGAAAGTACCATCGAAATTCTAGTGGTGTAACGACAAAATTTGACAGTTCGAGCAACGACGATTTTTCATCGCAGTTTCTGGTCTACTTCGACAAGTTCGCCCTTGAGAATTTTGGGGCCCTTAACACCTGGTTTCTTCACCATTTTCCCACACCGACGCCCTTTCGCCTAATCATCCGTGCTTTTACGTGCGACTTAACGGCTGGTTTTGTTTGTTTTCTCACCTCGGCGCAGCTGTGAAAGTTTTTGTGACAGTTTTCTTGGGAGGGGGGAGAAAGTGCGCTGCACTGTTTTCCTTAGGCATTTTCTTCGGCACGATTTCTGACCTTGTCAGAATGCGTAAGCACGACGTACGACCGCGATTGCCTTCATCGAAATCGATGGTTCCTGTACAGTCGCGACTGATCACCGCGTCAGCAGGTTCCCCCCAAGTTCGCGTCATAGTCGACCGTCAGATCGACTTCAAAGTGCATCAACGGCTTGAATTCCAACTTTCAGTTCGTTTTCGTCAGAAGTGTTCGCGTCCGTCAGATCGAAATCAATCTTCATCTACGGCCCACATTCCAACCCCCAATTCAAATTGGGCCAGGCCATCTGTAGCCGTCATTCCAACCTTTTCAAAATTATTGTACAAGAAATTTCAGCCGTCGGATTCAGCTGAAGAGGATATCAATGGCATACTCGCTAAGGAAGGCTCCATCTACATACAGGGAGGCCTTATTTGGAAGGTGGGAGAGTGTAAGGAATTACAATTCCTTACTGTACTCGCATTTTAGCGAGTACAATCCGAACACCACGCGTCAGCCTGGTTCGGCCTACTTTTCCGCCCCGAACCACTTCCGAGTCGCCACCGCTCCAATCGCAACACTTCCCGAACCATCCTAGCCCGAACCCTTCGCCTAGCTAGGGTTCCCCTTATAAAACCTCGTCACTTTCCTTGTATCGTCATTCAGTAGTTCATTCATTCTCGTTATTCGTTTTACTGCGCACTCTGCAAGTTCATTCATAACACACCTCGTGCGGTTCAACCCCTCGCCTCTCTGCTGACCTACCCCATTCGCGCGTCCAAAATCAGTTGCACCCAGCACTGGTCCTATGCTTGTCCCCGCCCGCCAGCCCCAGTCCCCCACCCCGAACACTGACCCCTGCCATTTTTCTGATCTCAGCGCTCATCCCTGCTCACCCCTGTTCAACCCTTCGCAAACCTGCTTAACCCTGCTTATTCCTGATCCTTCTGGCATCCCACCTTGGGATGATCAATTCAGTTTCAGGCTCAGAGCGAACCGTACGCCCAAGGATTGATTTGTAACCCGCTTGGTTCCGAAGCTGTATGTAGAAGAAATTAATCTCCGCTTTACGGGATTGTTGTGCTCTGCACAGCTGGCAAGCACCATCTTACAATCTTGTTAGGCAGTAATACGGGCGCAGTAGTGATCGAAGCCGGTTAACGAGCTCTTTTCGACCCGCTTTGTTGGAGCCTAGCTCTAGTTAGGCACGATGTCGTTCGAGACTTATTGGGAGAACTTCCAGCAGGCCTTTTGGCAGATCTCACCATATGCGTACTCCGCCATTGGCATCGCCATTTCCATCGGCGTTTCCGTCCTGGGTGCAGCATGGTAGGCAAGGCTTCCGCTTTGGATCTGCTCCACTCGTTTCGCACCCACATAGCCAGTCACATATCTCAATTTATTTTCAAATGGCTGTTCGCAGGGGGATCTTGATTACAGGAAGCAGTCTAATAGGCGCTGCTATTAAAGCTCCGCGGATCACGTCTAAGAACCTCATCAGGTAGGCGTTAGGATCCCCTGTCTCTTCCACCTCTCTTAGGGTTGTGCTTCAATGCTTTCGACAGGTCTCCTCTCATGGGTCTTTAAACTTTGTCATTTGTCTCCCTTCAGTGTTATTTTCTGTGAAGCTGTGGCGATATACGGCGTTATTGTCGCGATCATTCTGCAAACGAAGCTTGAATCCGTCGGCAAGGCCAGATTGCACTCGCCTGAAGCGCTCCGCTCTGGTTATGCCATCTTCAACTCAGGAATCATCGTGGGTCTCGCGAACCTTTTTTGTGGGTAAGTCTCCATTTTCCAGACTCTGCAACCTAAATGGTCAACCAGCACAAAATAGGACCTACCAGCACAAACGCATCTGACTTGCTTCCCCACCCCTAGTCATTTGTGATCGATTGGTCTGCTCATATTGTTTTTCGAGGTCGTCGTGTGCAGGTTGTGCGTGGGCATCATCGGTAGCAGCTGTGCGTTGTCCGACGCGCAGAACTCGACACTATTCGTAAAGATCCTCGTCATTGAGATCTTCGGTAGTGCGCTCGGGCTGTTCGGGGTCATCGTTGGGATTATCCTATCGTCTCAAGCAACATGGGCTTGAAACGTTTCCTCCACGCTTTTCAGGTCCGGCATATTCGACTGTTCATCTAATCAGATGTGCACTGCAGCTGATCTTCAGTTGCCATGTCTGGTAGATCATGCTCTTAAAACTCCTCCCTTTGCTTTTTCCTGGCGCCTCGTTTTGTACTCTGCATGCTGCCGTCATCCTCTCTCCCGCTCCACGCCCCGTTCCCCTTTTCTCCGCCTTCCCTCTCCCGCCGTATGCCATTCATGCCCTAAACTCGACCTTTAGGGCGTGTGTACTATGGCCAAAATTGTCGAATGTTCGAAACTCAACCGCTTTAAACCGTGACAACACGACTCTTAAATTTCTCCTACCATGTACAACCTCTCTTAAAGTTAGAACTTCTGCTGAAGTTCGACCCCCTCGTACACACGCCCTTATCCTCCTGTCCCCTTTCACTCACCTTTTGCACGCTGGTGTCTTTTTTTTTTTGGTTTGTGGTTTACAGATTTCATTGAACCATCAGTTGTGGGACCAACTGATAAGAAGGATGTGCTATGCTAAGACATGCGTGGGATGGTCCGTCCATGTGTAGCTGCTTGCTTCAACAGCATACCGTGGGAATCTCTTATGGTAACCTGGCATGGCATCGTGTCCAATTTAGCTTTAGCGGATTACTGTAAGTGCAGCATTGGAAGGAACTGCAAAGTTGGCAAGCCCAATGTGGATACTGCTGGTTGATAAGTCCGTGATTGGTTGAGCAGAGCTCATTGTTTTCCATGTTAGATTACTGGTAGGCCATGCCAGCAACGTGTAGTGTACACTAATGGCTTCAGATTTCTTGGGTTTCTTTAGCTATAATTACAGTTATATTGCATTTGATGTGCAGGGAGCTTCAAATATCAAAGGTTCTCTATTGCCAGCAAAACATCATGCGGAAAACAAACCCCAGATCGGATTTCAACATGATCAGCTTCACTGAGCCACTGCATAAAGAGGTTTCTGAGACACTCAGCCAACGCAACAAAAACACCCACACTATGTAAACAAAAACACCCACACTATGTGAACAAAAACACCCACACTATGTAAACAACAACACCCGCGAACCATAAGGCCTTCGCCAGGCCTGGAGGCAACCAACCATGTGGTAGGAGAATGACAGTGCCACGCGCAGGTTAAACAGCAATGACGAGCGGCCGCATCATGTCGTTGTCCCCATGCTCCAGTGCTGACAATCTTCAAAGACCCATGTGTCGCCCCCTGAGACCCAAAGCAGTGACCCATGTGGTGGTGGCGCGGCGTGCTACTCGGTAAGGATGAGCGGCCGAATCATGTCGTTGTCCCCATGCTCCAGTGCTGACAATCTTCTAAGACCCATGTGTTGCCCCCTAAGTCCCAAAGTCGAGGCGACACATGTGGTGGTGGAGAGCTACTCAGTAAGGATGAGCGGCCGCATCATGTCGTTGTCCCCATGCTCCAGCATGTGGCAGTGCCATGAATAGCCCGGGCTCTCGGTGGCATTAAAGGAGTACAACTCGCCATCCTGCATGTGGAGACATGCGAGGTCATCCGGACAAGGAAGAACAGGGGTTTCTTTTGCAGCAAGTGTTGAGAACCATCTGGTAACCATCTCATCGTCTAAAAAAGAAAAAGAAGGAAAGAAAGAAAGAAAGAAACCCACAACATTAGATACCGTATCGACATCCATGTGCGAACCTGATGTTGAAAAGTCTAGGGTGAGGCGCCTCAAAACTAGATATCGACATCCATGTGCGAACCTGAGGTTGAAAAGTCTAGTTTTGAGGCGACTCAAAACTAGACACCGACATCCATGTGCGAAGCTGATGTTGAAAGCACTGTTGAGGCTTGGGGAATGCAACGGTGGTGTCTTTCCACCCTACCACCTTCCTCCCCACCACACTGCACCGCATCTCACCTGCCCCATGAACGGCACAAAGATGGTGAGAACGCTGTCCGGGAACACAACAGTCGTGTCCTTCCATCCCTTCTCATAGAGTGGCACTTCCACAGCCGGCCCAGTGAAGCAGCTGGGCTTAGAGGAGGCGGAGGAGGAGGAGGAGGACGACGAGGAGGAGTAGGAGGAGGAGGACGAGGAGGGTGGGAGCGAACACGAGCCGTTGAGATACGCGGTGGAGTTGATCGGACGGCGGGAGATGGGGCGGTACTGAACGAGGTGCAGGTGGATGGGGTGTGTCTCGCAGGTCGGGTTGATGATGTGCCAAATCTCCGAAGTGTCCTGAAAAAAAAAGGGTATTGAGAAGCAAAGAGTGATAAAGAGCGCACCAGAGGGTTTCTAAGAAGGAAAGGAGAGAATTTCGAGCTAACTTGCATTTGTGCAACAAAGGTTGTGATCGTCAACAGGTGCGATCTGGAAGGGAAGGAAAGTTGTGCAGAAATCTGAGCTAACTTGCAACAAAGGCCGAGAAGTAAGAAAGGACTTACTAGGAATGACAGAGACCACAAGAGTGTACTTTCGGGTGGCCTGTCCTGTGCTCACCACTTTGGGTGTCTTGATGGCAGGATAGTTGAAAAAATCGAGAGGTGTCTAAAATATTGCACTACTCAAGTGGCCTTTGCTGTGCTCACCACTTGGGGTGTCTCGGTGGCAGGATCGGAGGAGGGCTTGCCATCCAGCAGCATGCCACTGGGTAACTGCGACACTGGGTCAAAGACAAATGTCAGGGCGAGCCACCGCTCCTTCACTGCCTTCTCGAGGACCACTGGGGGGATGTACTGCAGCGAGGGGATTTAACACGGGTGAAAGGGGGCAGGGAAGAGGGAGAGGAGAGGTCAAAGACAAATGTCATGGCCAGCCAGCGTTCCTTCACTGCCTTCTAGAGGACCACTGGGGGGATGTACTGCAGCGAGGGGATATAACACGGGTGAGGGGGGGCAGGGAAGAGGGAGAGGTGGGGTCAAAGACAAATGTCATGGCCAGCCAGTGCTCCTTCAGTGTCTCCTCGAGCTTCACTGGGGGGATGTACTGCAGCGAGGGAATTCAACAAAATTGAGGAAAGGGGAGGCCGGGATGAGCAAGAGGCGTGATGGCGAGCTGACGCTCCTTCACTGCCTTTTCGAGGTCCACAGTGGGGATGTACTGCAGAGGAGGGGATTCAACATGGGTGAGGAGGAGGGGAGGCAGGAACGAGCAAGAGGCGAGGTTGAAGACAAGCGTGATCGCAAGCGGACGGTGCTTCACTGCCTGCGAGAGGTCCACTGGGGGCAAAGCAGAAGGCTTCATGCGCGAGAGCTGGTTTATGATGAATCGCATGACCACGCCCGTGAACGAGTCAGCGTTCATTTAGCCCACAAAACAGGAGGGAGGGGGGGGGGGGGGGGGGGGGGAAATTTACTGAGAGCTTGCTGGGCAGGGCCGGGGACTTCACGCACGGGAGCTGGTTAATGATGAAGCGTGGCGTGACCACGCCCGTGAACGAGTCAGCAGGATGGGGGGATGGGGGGACTGGGCCGCAGACGGACACAGCAAGAGAGGCACACTCACAGAGAGGCTCATGGGCAGGGTTGAGGACTTCACGCGCGGGAGCTTGCTGATATTGAATCGCATGACCACGCCCGTGAACGAGTCAGCAGGATGGGGGGGCTGGGCCTTAGACGGACACAGCAAGAGAGACACACTCACCGAAAGGCTCTTGGGAAAAGAAGAAGTCTTCACGCGCGGGAGCTTGCTGATATTGAAGCTCATGCAGCCCCACGGGGAAGGGGAGCAAGTGTCATGGCAGACAGACAGAGCTAGAGCGGCAGAGCTAGAGAGTGACACACACACACACTCACAGAGAGGCTCTTGGGAAAAGAAGAAGTCTTCACGCGCGGGAGCTTGCTGATATTGAAGCGCATGACCACGCCCGTGAACGAGTCAGCAGGCAGCCCCACGGGGAAGGGGATGGAGGCGCTGTTGACCAGGATGACGTCCTGGCATGATGAGGGTGCCGCGTTGAAGTCGAGGAGCAGGTCGTGCCGCACGCCCGGGGCGAAGAGCAGAGAGGAGCTGCGCACAGGGCGGGCGAGGTAGCCTCCGTCAGAGCCAATCTGCCCGGGTTGGGGGATGGGGATGGGGAGGGGGATGGGGAGGGGAGGGGAGGGGAGGGACGGGTCACGGGGCAAAGAGCACTGAAAGGGCGGGTCCCAGGGTTGGGGGAGCGGTTGAATGGCGGCGCTGTTGACCAGAATGACGTCCTGGCACGCCGAGGGTGCCGCGTTGAAGTTGAGTAGGAGGTCATGACGTGTGCCCGGGGCGAAGAGCAGAGAGGAGCTGCGCACAAGGTGAGCCAAGTAGCCTCCATCGGAACCGATCTGGCAGGGTGGGGGGGAGTGGGAGGGTGGGGCGGGTGGGGGAGGAGAGGGAGGAGGGGAAAGAGGTGCTGTAGAGGTTGAAGGGGTGTTTTGAGTTGACTCAAAACTCGGCTCAAAACACGATTGTGGGATAGGCCACACCACAGGCGAGTGCAGCGGCGTTGAAGTTGAGGAGGAGGTTGTGCAGCATGCCTGGGGCGAAGAGCAGAGAGGAGCTGCGCACAGGGCGGGCGAGATAACCGCCATCGGAGCCAATCCAACGGGGAGGAAGGAAGTGGGAGGACGGGTCACAGGGTTGGGGGAGCGGGGAGGGGAGAGGACGGGGCAGCAGGCGGGTGCAGTGTTGAAGTCTAGGAGGTGGTATCGTGACTCGTCCCCAGAGCAATGAGCACTGGGAGGAGAACCTTGGCCTCACTGGGAGGAGAACCTTGGCCTCACTGGGAGGAGAACCTTGGCCTCACTGGGAGGAGAACCTTGGCTTCACCATGTAAAAGGGCAGCACGGGTTCACTGAGAGAGGAGAGTTGTCTAGCCCCCTCTAGCCCTCTCTAGCCCCCTGGTGCAAGAGGGTCAGCTAGGAGCACCTCGACCTCACCAGGTAGAAGGGCAGCACGGGTCCAGCAAGAGGGAGGGTGAAATTGGAGTCGCCAGCTGCAGCGCACTGGAAGGTGAGGTTGTACGTGCGCGCGTTGGCTGCATTCACCATGCGAATCCGGTACATCGCTCGCCGAACCTCGAGGTACGGCCAGACCTGAGGGACAGCGGTGAGGGGGGGACGGAATGACATGACACAACGGGGATTAGTTAGAGATGGGGGTGCACAAGGTTTCATTGGTAAAAACAATATCCTCAAAGTTTAATAAAGCAAAAGCTTGCATTGGGGGTTGCAAAAGGCACGCAAACAGCGAACGAATCCCTTTGTCTCACCTTGCCATTTACAACGTTTGTATCGCCGATGTAACCGGGTATCCAGTTGGGGTGTACATTCGGTACAAAGCCCTGGTTCGGATAATTGATGGATCCGTTCGCGAAAAACATCCTGTCGGCAATCACGAGGTGCAGTTGCCGCTCGTCACTTGGCATCCATTTTTTGAACTGCTTCTCTTCGCCCTGCGGGTCGCGGATAATGTACAGCCCCGCCATTCCCGCAGCCATGTTCAG
The DNA here is from genome assembly GCA_947470075.1 of Closterium sp. Yama58-4. Lineage (NCBI taxonomy): Eukaryota > Viridiplantae > Streptophyta > Zygnematophyceae > Desmidiales > Closteriaceae > Closterium > Closterium sp. Yama58-4. Next base: position 1,181,526 of record CANIUD010000133.1, read on the forward strand.
CGCGGTCAATCCCATCGTATGGTCGTGGTACCACAGCGTCGTAGCGCGCTGCATGTTGGGATAGGTGTGCACTTCGGATGCGAATTCGGGTCCGCGCTCTCCACTGGCCGTGTACCATGCCTTGGAGTGGCCGTCAGATTTTCTTGGCGTCTCCCCGCCATGCAAATGGACGACTGCGATGCGAAAAGAAAGGGCGAACGGGAGGTAGAAGCGAAGCGGAGGTTAGGGGCGCGTGGATTTGAACGCTGGAGTCGCTTTCAGGGTGTCAGTGAACTGAAAGCGTAACACTATTCGCCGTTTTTCAAACTTACTGAATCCGAAGTCCACCGTACTGAAACCCCTAAGAATTGAGAAAAGATCGTGAAATGAAGTCGACCAGCCACGCAGACCCTCACAGCAAAGGAAGGTTGCTAATAAACCACTACCATGGTTCTGAGTTCTGACTTACTGATTGGCACACCGCCGTTCGTCAGGTTGGGCGTCATAAGCGTCGGGTCGATGTGTCAAGATAAGCGGTAGTCTTAGGAGCCATAGCTAGGAGAGTCCTAGCTAGGCAAGAGAGTTTAGGCGAAAGAGAGGTTGCACTAGCAAGAATGGGGATACAAATAGCAAACCCTAGAAGGGTTGTACTCGCTACAGAGCACCCCACTACAGGCTAGAGCATAATATTCTGACACACCCCCATAGCCAAAGTGGGGTGTAATCAGCAGAGCAAGCAAAGCAGTACAAGCTCAGGGTGGATCACAATGTCACCACACATTCTGAGCACAAGTTTAAGAAGCAATAGTTTAAAGTTCACAATTATGAGCAAAGCTAGTGGTAGTCACAACTGAGGAGGAGGAGGAGGGCTGGCGAGAGGAGAGTAGATGGGAGGCGACGACTGAAGCTGCAGGCACACGGGCAACAGACGGCTCTGGTGCGACACAGTGGCTACCGGGAGTGAGTGCCCCGGAGTACAGGAGTAACAGGCTCCGCGGCTAAGACGAGCAGCAGGAGCAACGGACCCACAGGCGACGGCGCAACCGGCTCTCTGAGCTACTGGGAGTGAGTGCCCCGGAGTACAGGCGCTGCGTACGACACGACGGCAACCTCCCCTCAACCTCCCCCAACAGTCCCACACCCCTCGACACACACCCCCTGCTGAAACCCTAGCTCCACTCCCATGGCACCCCCCTTAAACCCTAAACCCTCGGCTCCCACACACCCACCCCCCTGAGCAGCAGCTGCAGCAGTGGGAGACGGAGGAGGAGGAGAAGGAGGGGACGGGGCATACAACCGGCACCCCCACACCCCCACCCCCAAACCCTAACACAGGAACGCGGGCAGTAGCGGGGGTGGGGCGCCGACAGAAGCTTGGGGGACGGACGAGGCGCGCGCATGGGTCTGCCGCAGGCGGGACGAGGCGCGCGCGGGCTGCCCGGGCCGCGTGCGGGCCTGGCGCAGCCCGTACGGACCGCGCGCGGGCCTGGCGCAGCCCGTACGGGCCGCGCGCGAGCTGTACAGGCTGCGCGCAGGCCTGGCGCAGCCCGTACGGGCCGCGCGCGGGTCCCAGGGGCGCTTCGACGGGCGACGGAGACGTTTCGACGGGCGACGGGGGGCGCTCCGACGGGCGACGGGGGCGCTTCGACGGGCGACGGGGGGGGGGGGGCGCTTCGACGGGCGACGGGGGGCACTTCGACGGTGGGAAACCGCCGCGCGCCTCGGGGCGCACGGTAGGCAGAAAGCCTTAAAAAAATTTCGCAACAAGGAGGCGTCGCGCGACCGAGGCGCGCGACAAGTAGAACAGCAGCGGAAGCATTAGGTGGTGGGCCCACCCACAGGATCGACCCAAGGGGGTCGACCTGCTCTGATAGCATGTCAAGATAAGCGGTAGTCTTAGGAGCCATAGCTAGGAGAGTCCTAGCTAGGCAAGAGAGTTTAGGCGAAAGAGAGGTTGCACTAGCAAGAATGGGGATACAAATAGCAAACCCTAGAAGGGTTGTACTCGCTACAGAGCACCCCACTACAGGCTAGAGCATAATATTCTGACACGATGGTGAACATGTGCTCCTTGTCCTTGATGTAATTCGGAAAGTTAACCTGCGATCATGGAGCATGTTGAACGATGATGGAGAATGTGAACGTGATTTAGATACACAAATAATTTTTTAGAAGAGAAGGGTTGGGGAAATCGCTGAAGTGGACAGGCCGTGGAAAAAGAAAGGAAGGATTGATATGACGATGGGGTAGCTACTTCCTTCCGTTGAAAAGGAAGACTCATCAAATTACGGGCATGCTAACAACCATTAGATGGGGCAGCTGAGCCCTGTCATGTCATGTCTGAGAAGCAGAAAGGACTCTTCAAAACCTCTCACGGTAAGAACCCGGCAGCGCTGCTCACCTTGGTGGTGACGCCGCGCTTCGCGACGAGCACGGGGCCAGGGTAGCGCGCCGAGTCGCGCGAGACGCCATACGCATACACCTTGGTGGCGGGCAGGTCGCGGTGGAACTTCTGTTAGGGGAAGCGGGCCAGGTGAGCGGAAGGAAGGGGGGCGAGGGGAGAGAGAGGGGGGAGCGTGTGAGCGAGGGAACGGGGAGACGGTGGAAATTTGGGAGTTCGTATATGCAAATCTGGAAATTCACCTGCGAAACGGCGTAAGCGCCAAGATTAATCGTCTCGCCGGTCGACGCGTCGAGGAAGGTGAGAGGCGACGCGGCGAGGTCGTCGACGAACTTGCACAGCGGCTTCTGCGGAAACCGGTTCACGCACCGCGGCCCCGCCAGGGGCTGCGCGCGCGCCATCAGCACCGCGGCGTCTCCGTCATTCGTGCCGCCGAAGCCGCCGACGCTGAGAAGCGCGGCCACGACGACGGCGCAGAGGCGCGCGAACGAGGTGAGACGCGTCATCATCTTCATAATACTGGCGGTTCGATTCACGGCTGCAGTGCTCCGTCACGAGAGTGGCACAGATTGGACGTACTCGCAGCCGCGCCGCGGCTCGATTAGTGGTAGTTGAAGTCGCCGCAGCACGCTGTTGCTCTGCAAGCTGTTGCCGTCGGAGAGAGAAATGGCTCCTCGTAGTAACGTTGTAGTAATGTCGTAGTAATGACAGTAGTACTTCCGCCCGCAAGCACCCACTTGGGCCGAATCGACTCGACTGGGTGAAGGACGAAATCGCAGAGTATGATCGAATGGAAAAACGGAACGCGTGGGACGAGTGAAGAGCCATGGACCCTGACCGCTCTAATATACGCTGCAGCGGCTCTCGCATGGCAGAGAACGGGTGGGGACGGCGCGACGAGCGTGGGGACCAACGGCATGCTGAGCGGGTGCCTCGGCGGAAGGAGCTCGCCACGCATGGCAGAGAACGCCGAGAGAATCCCCTCGAGCGCGCGAGCTCGCCTGGCGGAGAACGCCGAGAGAATCCCCTCGAGCGCGCGAGCTCGCCTGGCGGAGAACGCGGAGGGGAGCGCGGGGGGGAGGGCTAATAATTCGTCAAAACACCAATAAATCGTCTGGACACCAATAATTTGCTGAGAGACTGGAGGGGCGACTCCTAAGCGGAGCGGCTGCGCAGCGGAGGGGGGAGGGATGTGAGCATTGGCCTGCCACCGAAGTGACTACTAAGCGGGATTGAGCTGCGACGTGCCGCGATCATGCGATGTGACGCGATCATGTGACGTGATCATGTAACGCGATCAAGTGACGCGATCATGCGATGTGTGTGGATTTACCGCGCAGGTCTTTTTCTCTCTTCCGCTGAGCAGCCCGCTGTACTGCATCCATTGTTCACGGTGTACGGACGGGCTATCCGCATTGCATAGCTGAAATCGCGTAGGCACGGGGAAGAGGGAGAAGGGGAACGGAGGGGAGGGAGTCTAGCGCGTTCCTATCTCACAGTTGTACAGTTCATCCGTCTTTGTGCAAAACGATTCCAATCGTTTTTTAACGGTTTTCACGATCAACCGTTTTCAACCGTGACAAAACGAGAGTAACCGCTCATAATGAACTGTATTACAGCTGTAAACGAACGCGCTAACCTCGCCCTGATGGAACGAGGCGAGGGTCGCAGACGATCGAGTGGAGGTGAGGTGAGGGCGCGTCACCAGAACAGGCACATTCAGTCAGTCACCGTAGTAAACCAAATTAAAAAATCTAGAAACCGTATCTTACCAAATATAGCCCCTGAATTTAGAGCGTTTGAACAGCCAATGTTCTGCCGAGGTGCGACTCTGGCACATCCTGTGAACATTTCCTCGGACGGCGATGTGGGGTAGTGGTGGGGGACGGATGCTGGAGTGGGGGCATTGGGCGGATGTGAATGTGGGAATCGCTGGGGGGGGGAGGGGGGGGGAGGTTGTGGTAACTCTCTAAGGTAGGTCCGCCCGCCTTGCACGCGGAAAAGCGGGTTGGCAAGCGCATGTTATTATTGACGCATTATTGGCGATCTAAGGGTGTGTGCACTTTTTCTCAGTTTTATGAAAATCAAGCTTTGAGATCTAACTGTCTTCATCATTGTTATTCGAACACCCATTATTCGAACTCTGAACTTTGCCGCGACGTCTTGAAAAAATAGTTCTAAAACACACTTCACAGCTCAAGCAAGTCGTTTCACGCTTAAATCCGATACACCCTTGCGCCCTGTCCTGCCGTTGCGCGCTACCCTGCTGCTGTACGCTACCCTGCCTACTCGAGCGCGCACTGTCTGCGTGTCGACTGCGCGCCGCCCGTGCACAGCACACTGCCGCCGCCCGCACGCAGTACACTGCTGCTACACGCGCGCAGCACACTACCGCCCACGCGCAGCCCACTTCCGTCCACGCGCTGCTTTGCTGCCCGCGCGCCGCCCATTGCAGCTCGCGCGCAGCCCACTATTGCTCGGACGTTGCCCTGCAACCCACCTGGCTTTACTAGGTCGTTTCCTAAGGGTAACCGATGGAGTCTCAGGTGCCCCGGGAGTGGCATGAGACACTGAGGACGACACTTGCGGCTCTTGGCTTCGCTCTTTTTCGACTGTGAACCTATCCGTGTTTCTGCGCACTGACTCTACTTAGCCGCCATTCAAGATCCTTGTGCACGACGACGACTTGGTCTTTGCGATTGCTGATAGTGAGGCACTTGCAGAAGAGACACACCTGCACAGTTTAGGGTGAACCGAGCTTACTTGGCTTGTAGATCATCTAGAATAGAGCAGCGTGCACCATCACTCTGATTCGGTCACACATGGTGCAGCAAGTCATTCCGCAGCTCAGCTTTCAGTACTCCTAGCCACACCTCACTCCTCTGCCTACAGGCCACTCGCCCTCAGCTCCACCTTCGGAAGAATCGTAGAGCCCAGTGGTCCGTATCCAGAGCTTGTGTGTTGCCTCATGTACCTGATAACGCCCTCTAGCCTGTCCTTTCGTACCCTCTTAGCATCTTGACTTGACACACTACGCTGCGCTCGGGAGACACCGACCAGAGCACTGGCTGGCGGGCTGCTAGTAGGGTGCTGTGCTAATTGGCCAGTACACCAGGCTTGGGACTTATTCTTGAGGGACGAAGTTTGGTTGTGCTAACAACACTCAGACGCTTCATGGCAAAGCATACACGGAGTTCTCGCCGTTTATTTTTTTACCAACTCTGAGTTTTCAGCATTGACACCGAGTTCTTATTGCTTTATTCCCTAGTTAACACTGATTGTCAGCGTTTTCTTCTGTACCAAGGCTGATGTCCATAACGAATCTAGGGTCCCGCGTCATAATGAGCGGCCTCATCATGTCGTTATCAACATGCTCCACGGCATGGCAGTGCCACACATAGCCCGGGCTCTCGGTGGCATCAAATGGGAACGGCTTGCCATCCTGTACATGGAGACGTGCAAGGCGATCCAGAGAAGGAAAACAGAGGGTTGGCATTGCCAGTACGGTTGAGAAGAGGTATGGGACTGGTGAAGAGAGGTATGAGAGTGTACTGAGGAGTGGTCAGGTGAAGGGGCGAGTTGAAGGCACTGAAAAAATCAGACACCAGTGTCCTTCCTTTGTCCCCATCCCCCTCTACACCACCTCATCTGATTCAGCCCTAACCAAACAAGAACTTACCTAACACCAGCGTAGACAGCTCACCTGACTTTTGAACGGCACAAAGATGGTGAGAACAGTATCAGGGAACACAACAGTGGTGTCCTTCCATCCCCTCTCATGCAGCGGCACGGGCCGGGCCGGCCCGGTGAAGCAGCTTGGCTTGGAGGAGGCGGGATCGAGCGAACAGGAGCCGTTGATTAGCCCGCTAGAGTTGATCGGATGGCGGGAGATGGGGCGGTGCTGAACGAGGTGCAGGTGGATGGGGTGTGCCTCGAAGCTCGGGTTGGCGATGTGCCAAAGTTCCGAAGTGCCCTGAGAAAAAAGGCAGGTAGTGACAAAAAACACACCACACGCAAAAGTATTCAGACAACTGTTGTGAAGGAGGGGAAGGCAACAAGGATTAGCAGACTTCTTAGAAAACTATGGCCAGCAAGTATTTCTTCTCAGGTGTTCTGTGTTCACCACTCTGGGCTTCTCAGTGGGAGGATCCATGTAGGCCTTGCCATCCAATCTAGCAGCATGGCGCTCAGTCTCTGTGACGCCTTGTCAATTGCAAACACTATGGCCAGCCAGCATTGCTTCTTGGGTGTTCTGTGCTCACCACTCTGGGCTTCTCGGGGGTTCTGTGCTCTCTGTGCTCACCAGTCTGGGCTTCTCAGTAGCAGGATCCAAGTAGGCCTTGCTGCCTTCCCCATGGGGAAGGGAAGGGACGGGGAAGCAGGGACAGGGTGAAGAGAGGTGCAGGTAAGGCACCAGTTAGGCGCAGCGTTGAAGTCGAGGAGCAGGTCGTGACGCGTGCATGGGACAACAAGCAGGAAGGAGTGGTGCAGAGGGCGGACGAGGTAACCACCATCGGAACCGATCTGCAAGAGGGGTGAGCAAGGGTAGGGAGGAGAGGGGAATAAGGGGTGTCAGGAAGTGAGAGACAGGAGAAAGGATGTGAACCATCTGGGTGGCATTGAATGATATCATTGTTTCAAGTGCAACTGTAGGGTAATTACCCATTGGTGAGGACGTCAAGATTGAAAGCAGCTACATCAGAGTAGCACCAGGTAGGAACCTTGTTCGATTCTTACCAGGCGGAAGGGTAGCACGGGTCCGCCAAGAGGTGATTTATCTAGCGCAAGTGCATCAGAGTTACCTAGGAGCCTCGTTCTCACCAGGTAGAAGGGCAGCACGGGTCCAGCAAGAGGGGGATTGAAGTTGTGGTCGCCACGCCCAGCGCATTGGAAGGTGAGGTTGTAAACACGCGCATTGGCCGCATTCACCATGCTGATCCGGTGCATTGCGCGCCGCACGTTGAGGAATGGCCAGACCTGAGGGACAGCGGTGGGGAAATGGCACACTGTGATTGGTCAGAAATGGGGGTGGAGATCCATCACAGAAGCACTACGATTTGATCAGGCAGAATGCAGAACAGGCATGTATTGGTAAAAAAAAAAAAAAAAAAAAAAAAAAAAAAAAAAAAAAAAAAAAGCAGAAGAAATCATCTCTTTGTCTCACCTTGCCGTTCACAACATTTGCATCGCCGATGTAACCGGGTATCCAGATCGGGTGCACGTTCGGCACGAGGCCCTGGTTCGGATAATTGATGGATCCGTTCGGAAAAAACATCCTGTCAGCAATCACGAGGTGCAGTTGCCGCTCGTCACGAGGTGCAACTGTCGGCAACCACTTCTTGAGCCGCCTCTCCCTGCCCTGCGGATCGCGGATAACGTAAAGCCCAACCAATCCCGCGAGCAAGTTCAGCGCGGCCATGCCAATCGTGTGGTCGTGGTACCACAGCATCGTAGCGCGCTGCATGTTCGGATAGGTGTGCTCTTCATATTCGAACTCGGGTCCGTCCTCCCCGAAGGCAGTGTACCACGCCATGGGGTGGCCGTCGGATTTGCTTGGAGTCTCCCCGCCATGCAAATGGACGGCTGTGATGACAGCAGAGTGATTGGAAGGTGGAAAGGAAACGAGGCAAAGGCGCGGAGGTTAGGGGAAAGTGGTTTGGAGAGCTGGGGATGCATTCAGGGTGCCAGTGAGCTCAAGAAAAGCTAGGGACACGTTCAAAGGCAACGATCTCTACCGTTTCAGAAACTTGATCAACCGTACCGAAACGCTGCAAAGCCAGTCGAAGGTATAGCAGCCAGGTAGGTCCTCTCACAACAAAGAGGGGCAGGTTGGAAATAATACCAGGTAGGATGAAATAATTAGGCAGTTAGCATTTAATTCCCCACAAGAGTTTGCGAGGGCACTGTGCACTGTACCCAAGCCAGCAGAAGTTACGACGACTGTAGTTGGTGTTTTCTTGCATTGTATAGAGCAATGTCACCTTCAAATACATAATAAAGAAGCATTGTTGACTTACTGATTGGCACACCGCCATTCTTGAGTTTGGGCGCCGTGAGAGTCGGGTCGATGGTGAACATGTGCTCCTTGTCCTTGATGTTGTTGGAGAATTCCACCCGTGATCGTGAACATCATGTTAAACAGGAGCCTTTTTTGAGCTGACTTAAAACGTGAGAGTCGGGTCGATGGTGAACATGTGCTCCTTGTCCTTGATGTTGTTGGAGAATTCCACCTGCGATCGTGAACATCATGTTAAACAGGAGCCTGTTTTGAGCTGACTTAAAACGTGAGAGTCGGGTCGATGGTGAACATGTGCTTCGTGTCCTCGATGTTGTTTGAGAACTTCACCTGCTCTCGTGAACGTGAGAGAGCTCATGCGAACTGAACGTTAGAAAGGTCGTGTGAACTGAACGTTAGAGAGCTCATGATAAGCTTAAGTGAACAGGCTCTGATAGAAGATGGAGAATAAAAGACGGGTGAAGTGAAGCTACTAAGTGTAGCAGACAGGTAGCGAGATAGCAGCAACATTGTAGTTAAGTCCAGCACATCCAGACGACAAGAAAGATGAACATAGTCATGTCTTCTTACACTAGTATGTAAACAGCGAAGAAGATGGGGCTCTTGAAAGCTCCTGCGGGACCTGATTTCCCTGCAAAAGTGCAGAGAACCAGCATTCTAGACTGTAACGTGGCGCAACCCATGGCAGCTGCCTAAGACTGACAGCGACTGACGGGGTCGGCTCACCGTGGTGGTGCTGCCTCGCTCACCTTGGTGGTTCTGCCGCGCTCACCTTGGTGGTAGTGCCGCGCTCACCTTGCTGGTAGTGCCGCGCTCACCTTGGTGGTTCTGCCGCGCTCACCTTGCTGGTTCTGCCGCGCTCACCTTGGTGGTTCTGCCGCGCTCACCTTGCTGGTTCTGCCGCGCTCACCTTGCTGCTGCCGTGCTCACCTTGGTGGTTCTGCCGCGCTCACCTTGCTGGTTCTGCCGCTCTCACCTTGGTGGTTCTGTCGCGCTCACCTTGCTGGTTCTGTCGCGCTCACCTTGCTGGTTCTGCCGCGCTCACCTTGGTGGTGGTGCCGCGTTTGGCGACGAGCACCGGGCCCGGGTAGCGCGCCGAGCTGCGGGAGACGCCGTACGCATACACCTTGGTGTCGGGCAGGTCGCGGTGGAACTTCTGAGAGTTGTGTGGACGGGGGGAGGAGGAGGGGGAGGAGGAGAGGGGGGGGTTGGGAAAAGACGCCGTACGCATACACCTTGGTGTCGGGCAGGTCGCGGTGGAACTTCTGCCGTGGTTGGGGGGGGGGGGGGGGGGGGGGGGGGGGGGGGGGGGAGGGGAAGGGGAAGGGGAAGGGGAAGGGGAAGGGGAAGGGGAAGGGGAAGGGGAAGGGGAAGGGGAAGGGGAAGGGGAAGGGGTTGGGGAAGGCTGAAGGCGGGAGGACGGATTGGTGCTGGGCAGGTCGCGGTGGAACTTCTGCTCGCATTGGGCAGACGGGGGGAGAGGAAGGCAGAGGGAATGAGGGGAGATGGAGGGGGGAGCGTGTGAGCGAGGGAGCAAGGGAGGTTGACTGACAGTGGAATGTAGGTCTTCGTGAGAGTATTGGGGCCACGGCGGCTGAAATGACTCAAACGCAAACGCGCCGCGCCGCGCTGCTTGGATGACGAGCATTCAACAATGTGCGAAACCCGCAGGCGCTGTTATCAGAGCGAAGCATGAATCTCACCGCAATCACACTAAGTAGTCGAAGCCAATCTGCTTCTTGTACGACAAACGCCGTGCAAAGGAGTCATCGCGTCGCGTCGCATCGCATCGCATTGCATCCCATCGCATCACATCGCACTCGACTGGAGCACGTCCTGATGACGTCAAACGGCCGTCTGCCTTGACTAGTAGTACCTTCCATGGAAGGTACCCACCGTTTCACCTGTTCAGCCGTCGCACTGGCCTGATACACGCCTTGTACGCCATACACGCCAGTGATGCACGCCGTACGCGCCATCAATCAATGTGAAATGGAGGCACCACCGCGCTTTTGAGCCATCACTCAGCCATCGCCATTCGCCAGGCTGTCAGCCGCCGCACTCCATCACCAAAATGTTCCTGACCTAGATCTGACATGAAAGTGTTACCTGTTAACAGAACTAGGCAAGAATGATTGAAAGGAGAGGGGTTTCACTAGCAGCAGTTGGGGTACATATAGCAAACCCTAACTGGGTTGTACTCGCTATAGAGCACCCCACTACAGGCTAGACAATAATAACATTCTGACACACCCCCATAGCCAAAGTGGGGTGTAATCAGTACAATGAGCAGGCATAGCAATAGTTCACAATTATAAGCAAAGCTAGAGGTGATCATAGAGGGCAAGTGAGGAGGAGGAGAAACTGTGAGGGCGAGAAGATGAAAGGCGCCGACTGAAGCTGCAGACACACGGGCAACAGGAGCGGCGCGCACAGTGGCTACCGAGCGCACGAGGGCACCGGACTACGGGAGTATCTGACTCCGCGGCTACGACGAGCACACACAGGAGCAACGGACCCACAGGCGACTGGCGAAGCAGGCTCGCTGGGCTACCGAAACGCGCGAGGGCATCCGGACTACTGGCGCTGCTGGCGTCACGACGGCTACCTCCACGCAACCTCCCCCGACCGTCCCACGCCCCTCTCACACACCCCCTGCTGACACCCTAGCTCCACTTCCACGGCACCCCCCTTAAACCCTAAACCCTCGGCTCCCACACACCCACCCCCCTCAGCGGCAGCTGCAGCAGTGGGAGACGGAGGAGGAGGAGGAGCCACAGGTTACCCACACCGGTCACCCCCATGCCCGCCACCCCCAAACCCTAACGCAGGCAGGAGCGCGGGAAACAGCAGGGGCGGGGCACGGAGGGAAAGGGAGGCAGCGGGGTGGCTCTTGGGCGCCACGAAGAAGCAGGGCGCGGGCCCCCCGAGGGCGCCACGGCGGGTGACGGGAGGGGGGCCGCGCACGGGCCCCCGAGGGCGGCTCGACGGGCGACGGGAGGGGCCGCGCGCGGGCCCCCTAGGCGCCGCGACGAGGCGACGGGAGGGGGCGGCGCGCGGGCCCCCAAGGTGCCGCGACGAGGCGACGGGAGGGGGGGGACGCGCGGGCCCCCAGGGCGCCGCGACGAGGCGACGGGAGGAGGACGACGGGGGGCAGCGCGCAGGTCCCCGGGGGCGCCACGACGGGCAGGAAACCGCCGCGCGCCTCGGGGCGCACGGCGGGCAGAAAACCGCCGTACGCCCTGAGCGCACGGCAGGAAGAAGACGGCGCGCGCCCGAGGCGTGCGAGAAGCAGAATAGCAGCGGAAGCAGTTAGGTGGCGGGCCCACCCACAGGATCGACCCAAGGGGGTCGACCTGCTCTGATAGCATGTTAACAGAACTAGGCAAGAATGATTGAAAGGAGAGGGGTTTCACTAGCAGCAGTTGGGGTACATATAGCAAACCCTAACTGGGTTATACTCGCTATAGAGCACCCCACTACAGGCTAGACAATAATAACATTCTGACATTACCTACCTTAGCCTGCCCTAAACCTAGCCTAGACCAGTCCCGCTGGTCACTTTCAGGACATTTCAAATGTAAGTCATCCGAAAAAAGTACCCAAAAAGACTTGGTCCCCGTATAACCCATTATTTTTTGCTTGTAAGAGACGTGGGTTCGATACTTGATGCATACAGTTCTTGTCGCTATAGATGATTTGCTTCAGTTCTTAGATTTTCTTCGCTTCGCCTTTGGATACATGATCGATCGCGTTTTTTGTATAATGCGGCGAGTCACCGAGACTCGGTTAAACTCGCCTGGTAGACGTCGTATGCGCCAAGTTTGATGGTCTCGCCGGTCGACGCGTCGAGGAAGGTGAGCGGCGACGCGGCAAGGTCGTCGACGAACTTGCACAGCGGCTTCTGCGGAAACTGGTTCACGCACCGCGGCCTCGCCATGGGCTGCGCGCGCGCCATCACCGCCGGCATCCGCGCCGAAATCGCCGGGTCGCAATCATTGTTAGTGCCTCCGAGGCCGACGCTGAGAAGCGCCACGATCGCGCAGAGGCGCGCGAGCGTGATGGGACGCACCTTGGCAGTCCGAGTCACCGTGACGCCTGCAGTGGACGCCGCGCCGGGGCGCAAATGCCACGCGCGCGGCGCGAGAGTCGAAAATGAGGTGTTCGCGCCGCGCTGCTCAAATAGTTGTACCTTCCTTTGCTTGCTTGACTGACATCGGCTACGCGAGCTTGCAAGAAAAACCAGCATGCTTTAAAGTGGTTTAAAATGGTTCAATGTGGTTGATTTAGACATTTTGAATAAAACAAAATCAGCCTGACAAGGACGTGCGGGTGAGAAGGTCGAGAAACAAAATCGCTACACGTTCGTGCTGCAACCAGCAGAGACAAACTTCACTGCCAGACAACTACAGTCGGTGCTCATTTCAAGAACACCATGTAGGTGGGCGGCATGTGATTGAAACCAGTTTTAAGCTTTTCGCCACATTCGCCCTTGTCGCCACGGGCAAAAATGTGATTGTAAAACGAAATTGGAATGTGAAACGAGTCTAGGGGTTTAAGTTCGTAACCAGGTAAACAATTCTGATGACAGGCATCCGTTGTTGTTTGTGAACTGTAGATGTTTTTCTTCCTCAACTTGGTGACTGTACCCTGAAATCAGCACAATCACCACTCACAGGCAAAACGTTTGCGAGTGACTGATTTTCTAAGGGTGATGAGCAAATTTTTGTGATAGGCTGACCATCTGTACGCCCAGACCAGCTCGGCTCGGTGAATGGGATGGAAGCAAAGAATGGAAGAACTGGACGGGAAGAGACGAGATGTAGCGAATGGGTTTGGTCGTGGTGGCTCCTACACACATGCCACGCTCGACACTCTCCATCCACGCTCGACGCTCTCCATCCCCTCACAGATACATCAACGGACAAGCCACTCCGTCCAGCAAGCTCGCTGCCCGGGGCAAAACCAAATAATCCTCCATGAAAAAGCGTCACTTTTCGGGTGCGGAAACCAAGAAGCTTTCCCGTTGTTATGAATGAACTTGTCAGAGTGCGCAGATATCGAATAACGAGAATGAAGAATTACAGAATGCCTGAACAATGAAGTAGCGAGGCCTAAATAGGGGAAAACCTAGCTAGGCGGGGATGGTGTGGTTGAGTTGGCTCACGAAGTGTCGCGATTTGTGCGGAGGCGGCTCGGTGAGGTTGGGATGCGAAATTGTAGGCCGAACCAGTTGGTCGCGTGGCCCTCGGGATGGCCTCGCTATCGAGCGCCTCAGTAAGGATTTGTAAATCCTTACACTCTCCCACCTCCTAAATAAGGCAGCCCGGTACTGAGAAGGGTCACCCAGTAGCGAGGATGCCGTTGATCTTCACTTCAGCTGAATCCGACGGCTGAAATGCCCCAGACAGTATTGTTGAAAAGGTTGGAATGTCGGCCGTTGATGTTGTCAGATTTCGATCTGACGGTCGAAGATGAAGTGACCTCAATTGTAATGAAAGTTGGATTGTGAGCCGTAGATGCATATGCTGTAGATCCAACGGTCGAAGCAGATGCGAAAAGGGAGGGAACCTGCTGACGCGAATTCAAACGCAATTGAGCAGGAACCGTAGACCGTGTCGGTGTGATCGCGGTCGTCCGTCGTGCTGTCGCAACCTGACAAAGTCAGAAAAGGACCAAGAAAACGCCAAGGAAAGAACAGTGCGAAGCACTTTCTCCCCCACTCCAAGAAAACACACCATAAAAGTTCCAGCAGCTGCGCCGAGATGAAAACAAACAAAACCGGGTGTTAAGTCCCACGAAGGAAGCCGTAGATGGAAGGAACCCAAGTGAAAATGCGTCGGTGTGGAAATGTCGATGTCGAAACCAGGAATTACGTGCCCAAAAGTTGTCAAGGGCGAACCAGCGAAAGTAGACCAGAAACCGACCGAAATTGCCGAGTACTCGAACTGAAGCTTTTTGTCTTCACTTCGCCAGAATCATGCAGCATCCGCAGCAGTTGCAGCTGGCAGCACCTGACGTGGCTGAAATTAAATATGTTTGTCGTGGGCGGGTCGATGGCGAGTTGTTGGAAGCAGAGTTGGGATGGATTCTCCAAGAATTTTGTCGTAATCCGCCGAGAGTTCGTGGGCAGGGATGAAAATTTGCAGCTGTCTCTCCCCCCCCGTCCCTGTTGCCGCCGCCTTCTCCAGTTCGTCGTAAGTCGTTCGTACCCCTTGAAAAGTCCGTGTAATTCCCGCGCCGTTGCCCTGCGTAAATTTCGCGCGCGTGTAACCAAACTTCGAAAGTACTGCCACAAAATTGCCGCGCTTTCGCCGTAAAACCGTGAAGTCCTTCGTCAAACTCCGAAATCGTCGCTCGAGAAGTAGCCCCGTAAATCCACAGGTCTAGGTGCAGTTCTCCTCCGAAAATCTCAGACGTGCTATAGCCGCCCACCCGGTCACCATCAGTTTCCTTCGGTTACCCGACCCCAGCATGTGGGTTAAATCGAGAACCGGGGACTGCCCTGGGTCTTCCGAGACCGAATTTCACGGAACCTAGAGGCATCAACGCCGTTGACCTCGTCGTCGAAACTGCTCCCGTCGATGTCGCTTAACTAAAAACCACGCAAACTCCCACTGGCGCTTTGCGATGTTTCACCTCATCGCGCGTCACCGGCAGGTAAATCCCGAAGCCTCGGCTGCTCCCACGCTCCCTGAAGAATTTCCCGCGGTGTACGTTTAAACACCCGTGGGTCCTAGGTATCAATCGCACTCTAAGAAACAAAGAAAACACCCTCAGCTTCAACTCCTTTTTTTTTCGTAGGAAGATAACCCCGAAAATCGTGGTTGAGGCTGCAGTCCCGAAGTTATTCTCCGTCGTATAGCCCCAACGTTTCCGCCGTTTTTTCCCTGGTACTCCGATGTTCACCCATCTTCGTACCCGCCGGACTACTTAGCGAATCCCAGGTATCCTTGGCAATGTACCGCTCGCCGCGCCTCCATGTAACGATATCAAACCCTTTCGGGGGTCTACCGAATAGACTCCGAAATTCGCGGTAGATTGGTGCACGGGCTCAACCTATCACTCAAGTGATCTGCTGGATCACCCACAACTTTCCCTTCCGTAATCAATTTTTTCGTATTCACCCCCCGACAATTCCGCTTCCCGCCGTTCACCCAGCGTCCGCTTTTGTCGGATGGGGTATCGTCGTTGTTGCCCACGCGAACTCGGCCACGGTGGAGAGGCAAAAACTATCGGATTCGGGGCAGCCTTAGTTAAAAGGAAACTGTCGCCCAACCGTTTTGCAACCCGCCGTGCCTATCACGTCACGTAAAATCCACAGCTTCCCGGTCTCAGCTTCGCCGCCGCGCCGTCGATTCGTGTAGACGCCCGGGTCAGGAGAAACCTGTAGACTGCACCATTTCTTCTTCGCAGCTCCCCGACTTTTTTGCGTGCCGTTCACCCAGCCCGCTTTTGTCGGGGTAGAACAGTGCCGCGAGCTCCACTTTTTTTTTTTTTGTATTTTTTCTGTACAGCTGTCGAACGGGCACCAAACCAGATACCTTTAACCAGCGCAGGGTAGGCCACGTGTTCACCCCCGTTATTCGGCCAAGTAGGTTGACTGCATGAGTCAGAACCAGGACTTGGTGGGGATGGTGAGGTTCGGGCGAAGTAGGGCCGCAGAGCGATTCCACCGGCTTTTAATCTGCCCCCGCAACGTTCTTCAACCCCCGCTTAGCCGTTGGGCCGTTTCTTCTCGCGTGTCCCGGCAGCCTGTACCGACCCCTCCGAAATTATCGGGCGGTACCTTGGAAACCGTTTAACCGTGGGTTGTCAGCAGCTGTCCCCGAAAACAACATCCTTGGTCAGGGGAAACTGTTCTCGATACTGCCGGCCAGCTTGCAACAACACCAGGCACGCAGCGTCGCACGAGTTCTTTCGAGGTGTACCTGCCCCGATTTCCCTCGTCGCCTGCGTCCCACTCCTCGTAAGTGCGGTTTAGCCATCGCATTTCCGTTGCAGCCCGTAAGCGTCAGCAGGTATGAAGTCCCGTCTGTCCACGAGCACTCCTGCCGAATTTGTTGATGACGCGCCCGCCAATGCAGTAAAAGCTGCCGCACTTAACAGGTCGGGCGGGACGGCAGTTAACTCCCGCGAAGTCGGGCAGTCTTGTGTCGTCTCTCCTCGCCACCGACATTTTCGGACGCAAACTCCTTTTGCGCCTGGCGAGTTCCCCAGCCGACGTTTTCTTCAACAGAAGCTCCGAAATTTTCGCCACAGTGACGCACGTTCCTTGTCGCCAGCTGCCGAGCCACACTCCGTGAGTCGCGCGCGCATGATGACGACGAGCCACCGTTGTCACTTGCCGCATGGGACGGACTCCGAAGTTGTCGCAGCAGTTGTTGACTCGGGTCCGACGGCGTCAACTGCCACACATCGTGACGACTTCCGAAATCTTCGTGGAGGTGCCGACGCAGATCCGCTCACGCCAGCTGCCTCACAGTTTCGAAATCGTCGTTAAAACCGCAGTGGAAATAGTAACTCACGTTCAGAGTCGCGACAGCTCCAGCTGTCCGTTGCCCGGGGGGAGGGAAGCCACGGTCGATCGCGACCGTTCGAGCTAAGGATCTGGCGGTGCCGAAGGAGTGCCCCGTAAAACCATGGCCGCGAAGAGCAACTAACGAGTTCTCTTGGCCGGCCTACGCAACTCCTGGACCCCAAGGCATCCTTACTCGTCCCCCCCCCGAGGGGTAATACACTCTAAAAAACGGGGTAGGCTAGGAAAGTAGCTCTAATACCAGGTGTTATGAATGAACTTGTCAGAGTGCGCAGATATCGAATAACGAGAATGAAGAATTACAGAATGCCTGAACAATGAAGTAGCGAGGCCTAAATAGGGGAAAACCTAGCTAGGCGGGGATGGTGTGGTAGAGTTGGCTCGCGAAGTGTCGCGATTGGTGCGGAGGCGGCTCGGTGAAGTTGGGATGCGAAATTGTAGGCCGAACCAGTTGGTCGCGTGGCCCTCGGGATGGCCTCGCTATCGAGCGCCTCAGTAAGGATTTGTAAATCCTTACACCCGTCATGGTCACAATAACTTCGGCAATGTTACAATACGTGAGATTCATTTCTTTTTTTATAATGGAATACGTGACATTCAAGTGTACACCCACTGATTCACGTGGCATCCGATGCCACGCAGACAACAACCACGTGTAGATATCTCGACTGGTCCCAAGATCTGGGAATCCTCCTGAACCTCTGCTTTTTTCCCAAGATGCTAACCGCAGGTTCCGTGCTGCAGACTCACCGCATGCACGCAACCATGAAGCTCCGCTTCCCTGTTGCTTCTCGTCCTCGTTTGTACCAGTTCATGCTTTCTTCCAAAACTGTTCGGTCGTCAATGTGATAACACTTTTTGTGTTCGCTTCACCTGTGTTAGTGGCCAACTTGAAGGTAAGTATGTTCCCTCCTTGTAACAAGTGCTGTGTTTGCAGGCTTTCTTGTGTTCTCTCTTACGTGTCCCTCTCTCTCAGAAAGTAGCTACAGCGGAATGAGTAGGATTGATAGGGTTGGGGTACACATGCCTAACCCTAACTGCTTGTACCCCATATAGCATGACCCACAACAGGGTATAACATTTGACACACCCCCATAGCCTAAGTGGGGAATGCCAAGCAACAAGAAACGCAACCTAAGGTCACAAGACCAGTCACAAACAAAAGACAAAACAAAGCTCAGGGTGGATCACAACGTCACCACACAGTCTGAGCGCAAACAGCGGCCACAAGGCCAGTTCAAGAGTGTATATGCAGATATATACTGTACAAGCAAAGACAAGAGACAAGCACTCACTACTGCAGTCTACTCGACCCAGTCTCAACGAGGCCCAACTGCAGACAGAACCGACGGTGGTCACAAGGCTGAAGAGCCTTGGTGAAGATGTCTGCAGTGTTGGCCTCGGAGGCCACGAAGTCCAGACGAGCCTGCCCGCGTCTCTGCAACTCTCGAAGGAGGAAGTACCTGACGTCGATGTGCTTCACTCTGCTCTCCAGTCGAGGCTCACGACACAGGAGAATCATCGCCCTGTTGTCAGCAAACAGGGTCGGTGCAGAGCTCGGCCGCTCACCAAGGTCAGTGAGCAAAAAGGTCAACCAGCGTAGCTCCTGAGCAGCAAGGGCCCCAGCGTAGATCTCGGCCTCTGCGGTAGAAGTCGCAACCGAGGAGGACCGAGTAGACCTCCACGAAACAGCTCCAGAACCCAGGCTGAAACAGTAGCCCTGCGTAGACCTCTGAGTCTCAACGTCGTCGGCGTAGGAGGAGTCGCAGTGACCGGTGAGTACAACTGGCTGTGTCCCTCCAAGTACAAGCCCCATGCCTGATGTCGCGCCAAGGTACTTCGCCACCCTCTTAGCCGCCGCCCAGTGAACAGGACGGTGTCTCCCAGTCGCAACAAAGCGAGACAGGATGCTAAGAGGGAAGGCGAGGTCCGGGCGAGTGCACGTCATCAGGTACATGAGGCAGCCCACCAGCTCTGCGTAGGGACCACTGGGCTCGAACGGCTCGTCAGGAAAAGGCCCAGTGAGTCTGTGGTCTACAGCAAGAGGAGTGGGTGTAGGAGAGGAGTCCTGAAGCCCGAACCGCTGAAGGACCTGCTGCACCATGTGTGACTGAGTCAGAGTGATGGTGCGAGCGGCTCTGTCCCTGGAGATCTGCAGGCCAAGGTAGCGGCGCAGTTCTCCAAGGTCAGTGCACGTGTGTCTCTTCTGCAGTTCGGACTTCACCTCCGCCAGTGCAGCTGTGTCGGCTGTGGCAAAAACCAAGTCGTCAACGTAGACCAGAACGAAGAAAGGTGTGCGCCCACGACGAACAAACAGCGACGGGTCGGCGGAAGACGGCTCAAACCCGAGGTCGGAGAGAGTAGAGCGGAGAGTGTCGTGCCACTCACGGGGTGCCTGGCGGAGACCGTAGACCGGTCGTCTGAGGCTCCACTGGGTCCCAGGCGGGAAAGTGCCAGTGAAGCCCGGAGGACGACGCAGCCAGATCTCCTCGTGTAGGCGGCCCTGGAGGAAGGCAGTGGAGAAGTCAAGAGAGTGTAGCTCGTAGTCTCTCTGCGCTGCTACGTGCAGTAACACCCGAAGAGTGGTCATCTTCGGGGTGGGCGCGAAGGTCTGAAAGAAGTCAACTCCCTCACGCTGACTGAACCCTCTAGCCACGTAGCGTGCCTTGAAGACTGGGGGAGATCTCGGCGGCCGCTTCACCTTGAAGATCCACATGCCGTCAACGATGTTCGCCCCTGGTGGGGGAACCTCGTCAACGTAAGTGCCTGTGGACCTGTAGGAGGCCATCTCTGCGTCCATGGCAGCTCTCCACTGAGAGGCCCAAGGCCCTGACACTGCCTCAGCATAAGTGCGAGGAGTAGGTATGTCAGGAGCGTCGGGGTCTCCCTCAGGAGTGAGCAGCATGGCACAGAGATGAGGCGAAGCAGCTGCCAGGAACTCTAGCTCAAACTGTCTGTCCTCTAGGACGTCACAGCCAAGGGCAGACTCATCCCCGGCGGACAGAGGACGGACAGGAGGAGCGGCCACAACACGAGTAGCGTAGTCAAGGCGACGCGTAGCAGTAAAGTCAGTGACAGCGGCAGTGAGGACCGCGACGGAGGAAGGGGAGGCACGAGGGTCTGTAACAAGAGAGGCGAGAACACGAGAGAGAGTGGGGCGGTACGTGCGGTAGTAGTCAGTGACCGGAGTGGACAGGGAGGCAGTGAGGGAAGACTCAGGAGGACGAGGAAGGGCCGACGGAGGAGAACGAGGAGGACTAGGACGAAACAACACGGTACGGAGGTCAGTGACAGGGGACGAGGGACGAGCACGAGGAGGACGAGAGGCCCAAGTGTGGGCGAGAGGAGTGGGGGACGGAGGAGACAGAGAACGAGGGAAGACAGCCGGAGTGGAGTCCGGAGGAGGAAACGTAGGACCGAGCACAGGAGGAGAGGAGGGGAGACCAAGGGCCCGAAGGCCAGAAACAGGGGGCGGAGGCTGCTGCGGCTGCTGCTGCTGCTGCGGCTGCTGCTGCTGCTGCTGCTGCTGCTGCTGCTGCTGCTGCTGCTGCTGCTGCTGCTGCTGCTGCTGCTGCTCCCGCTGCAACTCCAACCTCTCACTCTCCACCCGCTGCTGAAGCTCCAACCTCTCACGCTCCAAACGCTGCTGCTCCTCGCGCTCAAGACGAAGACGGGCCTGGTGGCGAGTCGGGTAAGGGTGAGGAGGAGGAGTAGCGTGAGGAGACGACGAAGAAGAACGTGCTCCGCCGTCGACAGCACCCGGCTGAGCACCCCCAGAGCGAGTACCCCCCGCGGCAGCACGACCTGCACCTGCAGGAGGTGTACCCGCACCCCCAGGCGTGGTGCCCCCAGTAGCACCAGCACCAGCCCCAAACTCTCCAGCTCCAGAAACACCACCAGCTCCAGCACCACCACCAGCTCCAGTACCCTCGGAACGGGCAGCTGCGGCAGGTGCACGCTCAGCGCTAGTGCCAGCACCCCCAGAATTGGCCGCTCCTGTAGGTGCACGAACAGCTCCAACGCCAGCACCCCCAGAGCGAGCACCGCCAGAGCCCTCACCGCTAGCACCGACACCCTCAGTGTCCGCAGTGGCCGGTGAAGGAAGCGCCGATGGCTGCTGCGGAGGCGGTGAGGACGACTGTGGGGAAGGAGGAGAGACCTGGGGGGGTACCGAGGGAGGGGGAGTAGCGTGAGACACACCAGACGGAGCGGGAACAGGGGGGGGGTACCGGAGGAGCAGGGGCGGGAGGAGGAGGAGCTGGAGCCAGGAAGAGGGGAGGGGGGGGAACCGGGAGACCTCGAGAGGGGTACCTGACGTAGTAGGGGACGGACTCGTCGAAACGGACGTCACGAGAGTCAAAGAACCGGTGGGAGGGTGGGTGGTAAAAGGTGAAGTCAGAGGAGCCCTCTGGGAAACCAAGGAAGACACAGGGGACTGCACGAGGCGAGATCTTGTCCGCAGAGGTGTCGCGGACAAGAGCCAAGCAGCCCCAGACACTAAACCTCGATGCAACACCAGGGGACCCTGTCCAAAGACTGGTCGGTGAAGCCCCTGGCCGAGAGACGCGAGGCCAGAGGTTCAGCTGGTGAGCGGCGTACCGAGCCGCGTAGGGCCACAGAAAATGGGGCGCGTGGGCGTGGATCATGGAGGTGCGGGCGATCTCCATGGAGCGGCGCTCAGCAACCCCATTCTGCTGTGGAGAGTCTGGAAGAGTCCAGGACTGGGTGATGCCCTGCTCAGCACAGAATCTGGCGAGAATGCCGGAGCGAAACTCACCCCCACGGTCGGAGTGGAGACAACTGACACGACGACCACGAGTGCCCTCGGTGGCGAGCAGCCACCGGATCAGCGTAGAAGTCACGTCGGACTTCTTCGCCAAAGGGAACACGGTGGTGTACCGAGAGAAATCGTCAACGACCACCAGAAAGAAACTCTCCCGCTCAGGGCCAAGGCGGGAGGCGGGGCCCCAGACGTCTAAGTGGAGTGTCTGAAAGGGCTCGGTGGCCGGACGAAGGGAGGAGGAGTGAGGGGTGGCGCGAAGCCGACCCTGGACACAAGGACCGCACGGAGGAGCTGGGGACGGCGGGAGTGGCGGGAGGACTCGGGGGAGGCCTAAGACAAGACGCTGACTGGACATGGCGCGCAGACGAGGAAGGGACGGGTGCCCCATCCGGTGGTGCCACAGAACGGTGGGGTGGGCAAGCGACCGACACGAGCACGACGCAGCAACTACACCTGACACAGCAACCTGACTGGACCCGGCTACCTGGTGGGACGGGGGAACCTGACGGGGGTCGGTGCGGAGGGTGTACAGACCAGAGCCCGGCTCCTGGCGGAAAGTGGCCAAGGGGGCGTACGTGTCACCGTCGACGCAGACTGCGGTGTCACCAGAAGGCTCAACCCAGACACCGACGTGCTGTCTCGCCAAGGTGCCCACACCAACCAGATTCCTAGAGAACGTAGGAACGTGGAGGCCGGTCAGGGAACCAGAAGGAGCAGCTGGGCACGGGAGAGTAGTGGCGTGAGTCGCAATGACCGGTCCCGAGGAGGGATCGGCCAGTGCTACAGGGACAGGCGCCGGTAGCGGAGAGAGAGTCGTGCAGTCGCGGAAGAAGCAATGCGACGCTCCTGAGTCCAGTGTGAAGGAGAGAGACGTGTCCGCCGAGGGAGTACCTGTACTAGTAGCTAAGCAAGATCCTACACTAGCATCTACTCTAGCAACAGGCAAAGATCCTAAGCTAGGTACAGGCAAGTACACAGATCCAGGAGCACTATAGTCAACATCAGCATACATGGCATAAGACCTAGCATCATCCATAGTCATATCAAAAACAGCAATACCACGAGCAAGCAGCGTCCCCCAGCGTGGCGGCGGGGGAGCGGAGGGGCCGTGGTGCAAGCGGTAGAGGTCGTCGAGACGACTAAAGCAGCGTGCAGCAGAGTGGTCGGGGCGGCCACAGTACGTGTCCCTAAGAGGACCCGTAAGGATCCAGTACTCACAGGGACCAACGTCGCGGCCGGCCGCGCGAGGTCCCCGACTGGAGGGGGCGCCACCGCGCCCAGTGGTCGGGGGACCCGCAGACCTCCACTGCTGCGGAGGGCCCCACTGCTGCGGAGGGCCCCACTGCTGAGGCTGCTGCTGCGGTAGGCGCTGCTGCTGGCCCTGTCGCTGCTGCTGCTGCTGTCCCTGCCGCTGCTGCTGTCCAGGCGGTGGCAGCTGCTGAGGAGTCGGCTGCTGCTGCTGCTGGAGCCCCTCACCACCAATGGAAACTCCACCGTCGAAAGGAGGGCCGTCAGGTCCCGAGCCACCCCCACCACCACTCCCACCACCTGCTCCACCGCCACCGCCACTACCCGCACCACCTCCAGTACCCCCGCCGCCCTTCCCGCCCTTCTTGCCGGCCTTGCCACGTTTCTGTCCGCCAGAGACAGAAACAGCCGCCGTCTCCTCGGAGGCAGAAGACGTGGGAGTGGCAAGGGAGGCAGAGAAGGTGGGAAGCTGTGGTACCGCACACCCCTCAAAAAGACGAGGAGGAGGCGCGGAAGAGGCAGAGGCAACGGTGAGGAGGTTATTCTCGATCTTCGAGAGAGCGGTCTCAAGAAGATCGATGATAAGCTCAGTGGGGTGCTTCAGAAGAAGCGCATCGCGGGCTGTGGCTAGGCGGTTAGGGAGGCGAGTGACTAGCCAGTGAATAGTGAGCCACATAGGGGGCGGGGCAAGGGCAAGCTGGTCCTCAGTGCAAGCAGCGCGAAAGCGAGCGTCAAGGGAGCGCAGGTGAGTAGCGAGGTCAGAGACTGTCTCAAAGGAGGCGAGGTCAGGGTAGATAAAAGGTACGAGGAGGCGACTGAGCGACGCAGAGGAGGGAGTAGAGTAGCGAGCAACAATAGCCTTATACAGATCTGCAGCAGACTCGACCTGAGCGAAGTGGACTGCCTCTGTCGGCGGGAGAAGGTCGGTCAGGGCGAGGCAGGCAGCGGCGTCACGAGACTCCCACACGTCGCGAGCGAGGAGCTGGCGCTGGTACTCGGCCTCCTGCTCAGGAGTAGGCGGTGGGGTAGTGGGCAGCGGGCTAGGCTGCTGGGGAGCGGTCTGAGTACCGGATGCGTGGGCGAACAAGTGCACGCCATCCTGCCGCTGGCTCTTAAGGTGGCGCTGCGCCTGCGTAAGCCACGTGCTAAAATCTATAGGTCGCCCTTCAGGGTCGAAACGAAGTACTCGGGAGGTCGCCATAGAGGGCGAGACTGAGAGAGCGCGGCTGCCAGCCGCGGGAGGGGAGAGACAATCAGTAACGTGTGGGCAGGCGGGGAGGCATGTAGGTGGGTAGGTGAGCGGCGCAGTGCGCTGTCTGGTGGGCAGCGCGGTACGCTGGCTGGTGGGCGGTGCAGTGCGCTGGGTGGTGGGCGGCGCGGCGCGCTATGGGGCGTGCGGCACGGCGTACTGAGTGACGGGCGGGCTGCGCAGCCGGTCGACGGGCGGGCGACGCGGCGCGCGGGCCTACGGGCGGCGCGGCGGGTCGACGAGCGGGCTGCGCAGCTGGTCGACGGCGGGCGACGCAGCGCGCGGGCCTACGGGCGGCGCGGCGGGTCGACGAGCGGGCTGCGCAGCTGGTCGACGGCGGGCGACGCGGCGCGCGGGCCTACGGGCGGCGCTGCGGGTCGACGAGCGGGCCTGCAGGCGTTCTAGGCGACGGGCAGGCCTACGGGCGTGTGGCGCGGTAGCTAGGGTTTAGGCCGCGCTGCAGGTCGACCGCCGGCGTGGCGCGGTAGGGGGGCAGCGGGCTGGCTGGCTGGCGGCTTAGGGCTTAGCGCACTAGCGCGCTGGCGTTTGTGGCGAGCTAGGGAAGGAACGAAACCCTAAACCTAGGGCCTAGGAGCGAGGAACCTAGCTGATACCATCTCAGAAAGTAGCTACAGCGGAATGAGTAGGATTGATAGGGTTGGGGTACACATGCCTAACCCTAACTGCTTGTACCCCATATAGCATGACCCACAACAGGGTATAACATTTGACACTCTCACCCAAAACTTTGGGAAAGGTACGCGCGAAGGCTGGAGCTCATTTGCTAACTCTCGATGTGTTAACCGTTCCGGCTGCCACTTCAGCGTAGCAATCTACTCTCTTCCTCCTGTAGTCCGCTTATACGTCTGAAAATAACATAGTTCTGATGGTTGATTAAGGTTGGCTTGGAGTGTCGAACCTCAATAGCTTTATTACCGTACCAAGCAGTACTTCACAAAGCTCCAATGAAGGGACGAGTACCACTACAACTCATAATGCCTCATTCCTAGGGATGAAGGGCAAAAACTAAACAGGGTTTCAACAGAACTTGTGTTTGGAGTCAACAATACCTACTCCGTGACGAAATTAGAAGGCTTGAGAGTTGTTCTTCTGAGTAGGTAGGGCTAAGATGTCATGATGAGTGGCCTCATCATGTCGTTGTCCTCATGCTCCAGTGCGTGGCAGTGCCACACATAGCCGGGGGCCTCCGTGGCATCAAAGGGGAACTGCTTGCCATTCTGCACATGGTGACATGCGAGGCGATCCAGAGAAGGAAAACAGAGAGGGTTGGCATTGCCAGTACGGTTCAAAAGAAGAAGCAGATAAGTGAAGAGAGGTACGAGAGCGTAGTGAGGAGTGGTTAGTTGGAGGAGCGAGATGCAGGTGCTGAAAGAAGAGGTTAAACCCAGACCAGACTAAAGAGGAATATTTACAGTATAAAGTAGCACCAGCTGTCTCCTTACCTGCCGGCACAAAGATGGTGAGGACGCTGTCGGGGAATGTAACAATGGCGTCATTTCACCCTACCACCGTCCTCCCCAACCGCATTGCACCGCATCTCACCTGCCCCTTGAACGGCACAAAGATGGTGAGAACACTGTCAGGGAATGCAACAGTGGTGTCCTTCCATCCCCTCTCATGCAGCGGCACGGGCCGGGCCGGCCCGGTGAAGCAGCTGGGCTTGGAGGTAGATGGTGTGAGCGAACAAGTGCCGTTGATTAGCCCGCCAGAGTTGATCGGACGGCGGGTGATGGGGCGGTGCTGAATGAGGTGCAGGTGGATGGGGTGCGTCTCGAATGTCGGGTTGATGATGTGCCAAAGCTCCGAAGTGCCCTGAAAAAGAAAGGGTATGAAAGGAAAGGAGTGACAAAAGCGCACCAGATGTTTTTTAAGAATTCTCACACAGGAGTAATCCGGAAGGAGAGGAGAGCTAGCAAATATTTTAGTTCACTTGCTCGAAAACGCCAAGAGATACTAAAGAACTATATAGATTTACATTACTGTTACCACATGGGTGTACTCGGGTGTCTTGTGCTCACCACTTTGGGCTTCTCAGTAGCAGGATCCATGTAGGCCTTGCCATCCAGCAGCATGGAGCTTGGTTTCTGTGACACCTTGTCGATCACAAACACTAGGGTGAGCCAGCGCTGCTTCACCGACTGCGAGAGGTCCACTGGGGGAATGCGCTGCAGTGCAGAGAGGGACGCAAAGGGCGAGGGGAGGCGGGAAAGAGGGAGAGGAAAGGTGAATGAGAAACTCCGTGGCGAGCCAGCGCTGCTTCAATGACTGCGAGAGGTGCACTGGGGGGATGCGCTGCCGACGGGGAAGTCAACGTGGGTGCGGGGAGGCAGGGAAGGGCAAGAGGCATGGTCAATGGCGCAAGTGATGGGCAGCCAGTGAATGGGAGGGCATAGAAGAGAGTGAGTGAATGAATGAGTGAGTGAGTGAGTGAGTGAGTGAGAAAGTTCTGCTGTTTTGCTTGAGAAAAGTCCACTAGGGGGATGTACTGCTAGCATGGAGAGGTTTCAAAAGGGGAGGGAGGGAGGTCAAGGAAGAAGAGTGTGACGCCTAATGCATGCTAGACTGGCATGCACTGGAAGAGTGTGACATGACATTCCAGGCATGCTAGACTGGCATGCACTGGAAGAGTGAGACATGACGTGCCAGGCATGCGGCAGACAGAGACAAGTCACCCACCAGCAGACTCTTTTGCAGAGCAGGGGGTTCAAAGGCGAGCACTAGTTGCTGATGAATGGCATGACAGCACCAGGCTGTCCCGCGGTGAAGGGGAGCGAGTGCCATGGCAGACAGACAGAGAGCTGGAGAGGCAGAAAGACACACACACATACTCACGCACTCACCGAAAGCGTCTTGGGCAGGGCAGGGGCCTTCACGGGCGAGCGCTGGTTGATGATGAATCGCATGACCACACCCGTGAACCAGTCAGCAGGCTGTCCCGTGGGGAAGGGGATGGAGGCGCTGTTGACAATGATGACATCACGGCACCATCCGGGTGCTGCATTGAAGTCGAGGAGCAGGTCGTGACGCGCGCCTGGGACGCTGAGCAGGAAGGAGCGGCGGAGTGGGCGGGCGAGATAGCCTCCGTCAGAACCGATCTGGCAGGGCGGGGGAGAGGGGGGAAGGGGAAGGTGGGCACCAGACGGGTGCAGCATTGAAGTCAAGGAGCAGGTCGTGACGCGTGCCCGGGACACCGAGCTGGTGGAGCGGCGCAGGGGACGGGCGAGGTAGCCTCCGTCGGAACCGATCTCGCCAGGTGGAGGGAAGTGGGAGGGTGGCGTGGGTGGGGGAGGAGGGGGAGGAGGGTTGCAGAGGTTGTGGGTTAGGACACAGGGCGAGCGAGGACAATCGAGGTAACCACCATCGGAACCGACCTGCCAGATAGAGAAAAGTGGGAGGGTGGGGTGGTTGGGGAAGGAGGGGAAACGGGGGTTGCAGAGGTTTTGGGATAGGCCATAGGCAGTGAAGCGTTGAAGTTGAGAAAGAGGTCATAATGTGTGCCCGGGACGACGAGCAGGAGCGAGCGGCACAGCGGGCGGGTGAGGTAGCCTCCGCGAGAGCCGATCTGGTTATGGGGAAGCAGATGGGCAAAAGGGAAGCAGAAGGGAAACAGGGAAAAATGGATGGCGGTAAATGGGAGGGGGGAACGAAGGAGAGCGGTGGGTACAAGAGGGAAAGAGGAGGGGGGAGAGTGGGAGGGAAAGAAGGATGGAGGGGAGGAGAGGTGGAACTAGTTCCAACCTGGTTAAGAAAAGCACGGGTCCAACAGGTGATTAATCTAGTCAACTTGAACGGTGATTAATCGGGTAACGGACATCTTGTTCACATCAGAGAGAGCGAGGGACCTCTTGTTCTCACCTCTTGACCTCACCAGGTAGAAGGGCAGCACGGGTCCAGCAAGAGGGGGATTGAAGTTGTGGTCGCCACGCCCAGCGCACTGGAAGGTGAGGTTGTACGTGCGCGCATTGGCTGCATTCACCATGCGAATCCGGTGCATCGCTCGCCGAACATTGAGGAACGGCCAGACCTGAGGGCCAGCGGTGGGGGAAGGGAATGGCACAACGTGATTAGTCGGAGATGGGGGTGGAGTTGAACCACAATATCAATGCTTACATGAAGCACAAGCTTGCATGGTAAAAAACACACAAAATGCAAAGCCATCCCTTTGTCTCACCTTCCCGTTTACAAGATTCGTATTGCCAACGTAACCGGGTATCCAGTTCGGGTGTACGTTTGGCACGAAGCCCTGGTTCGGATAATTGATGGATCCGTTGGGGAAAAACATCCTGTCAGCAATCACGAGGTGCAATTGACGCTCGCCACGTGGCAGCCACTTCTTCAGCCGCCGCTCCTCGCCCTGCGGGTCGCGGATAACGTAAAGCCCCGCCATCCCCGCTACCACGTTCAGTGCGGTGATCCCAACCGTGTGGTCGTGGTACCACAGCATGGTTGCGCGCTGCATGTTCGGATAGGTGTGCTCTTCAGATTCGAACTCGGATCCGTTCTCTCCGAAGGCAGTGTACCACGCCATGGGGTGGCCGTCGGATTTGCTTGGATTCTCCCCGCCATGCAAATGGACGGCTGTGATGATAACAATGTGAACAGACGGAGGTGATAACACGGAGGGGTTTCAGGAAAAAACGATTAGAAACGCCGGAGATGCGTGCATCTTGCCAGTGAACTGAATGGCGACCACTTTCTGCCGTACTGGAAACGCCATTCACAACACTGAACCGCTTGGAAGTGACTTGAAACGAGGACGGGTTGGTTGGTTGCTAATCTCAACACTACCACAGTCGGTCCTGACTTACTGATTGGCACACCGCCGTTCTTGAGCTTAGGCGTCATAAGCGTCGGGTCAATCGTGAACATGTGCGTCTTGTCCTTGATGTGATTCGCGAACTTAACCTGCGATAGTGAACATATTGGACATTGGACAAGAGCGAATCAGGGGACTCAAAGTGAATCGGGAAATTATGTGAGCAGGCTGTGGTAAAAGAAGTTACTACGCGAAGCACATCCAAAACAACCATAATCGTCTGACATCATACAATAAGAGAAGCACGCCGAAGGACGGTTCGAAAGCACAAGGGCCGCTTTGAAAGCTCTCACGAAAGCTGCTTCCTCCTCCAAAGGTGCGGAGCAGCAAAGACGCCGCGCTCACCGTGCTGGTCACCCTGCTGCTCTCTCCTTGCAGGTGCTGTTGCGCTCACCTTGGTGGTGGTGCCGCGTTTCGCGACGAGCACAGGCCCCGGGTAGCGCGTCGAGTCGCGGGAGACGCCGTACGCATACACCTTGGTGTCGGGCAGGTCGCGATGGAACTTCTGAAAGTTGGGCGGACCGGGGGGACGGGGGGGAGAGGGGGGGGGAGGGGAGGGGGGAGGGGGGGGAGAAAGGGAGAGAGGGGGAGAGAGGGGGGAAGAGGGGGAGGGGGGGTAAGAAGGAAAGGAGAGAATAAGAAGCGAGGAGGTGGACCGAGTGAGCGAGGGAGTTGAGTGAGGGTTTTTGTGAGCGGAATGTCGCAAAACGCAAATGCAAACGCGAACCGTCAGACTTGCCTGGTAGACGTCGTACGCGCCGAGTTTGATGGTCTCGCCGGTCGACGCGTCGAGGAAGGTGAGCGGCGACGCGGCGAGGTCGTCGACGAACTTGCACAGCGGCTTCTGCGGAAACCGGTTCACGCACCGCGGCCCCGCCAGGGGCTGCGCGCGCGCCGTCATCAGCACGCTGAGAAGCGCCAAGGCGACGGCGCAGAGGCGCGCGAGCGTGGTGGGAGGCATTTTGGCGGTTCGGTTCAACGTCTGCTGCGGTGCTCCGTCACGAGAGTGGCAATTGGACGCCGCCGGCGCGCCGCGGCTCGATTACTAATAGTACTATCGCACGCCTCTGCTTTATTCTGTCAAAGAGATAGTAGCCCACCCCCGAGGCAGATCAGCTAGGTGAAGGGTGGAAGACAAGGAATGCGAAACGGAACGAGTGGGACGAGAGGTGATGAGCGACGAGAAATGGCTGGCCGCTCGGACCTGATATATGCTGAGCGCTCGCATGCGCACGATCGTACGAACATGCGCATGAGTTTCGTACGGCATGGCAGCAACGGCTGAGCTCGGACATTGCTCAGCGCCTACATTGTCGGGGTTTCGTTCGTATGGCAGCAACGGCTGAGCTGGGACTGGTACAGTAAGATGCTGCGCCGTCGCGGCTCGGCGCGGCGGAGGGGACATTGTGACAGCCGGGCTCGCCACTGGATAGGGAAATGCGCTGGGATACGATGCGATGTGGGCGAATTTACAGCGTAATGTTTGTCTCGGGCACTGGGTGACTGCATTGTGCCTCCACCTTCCCGATCCGAATCCTGAACTAGTGTACGTGGGGGGAATGGTGGGGATGCCAGGAGAATGGCCAGAGCGAGGCGAGTCGAGGCGAGTGGACGTGGAATGTGCATGAGGGGGGAGGAAAATTTTGCGGCGATGGGGTATGGGATGGTGAAAGCAACGCAAGGGCAGGTCTGCCTGCCTTGCGCGCGGAAACGCTGAAGGTGCATTGGCAGAAAGGCTCGTACGGGCGGAAGCATGAATTGATGGAAAGTGGCGCCTGTGGCGCAATCCATCAACGCGTGCTAGCGCAAGCGATCCGCCTTCGCCCGTGGCTTTCCGCTCCGCCCGGAGAAACTGGCTTTGTCTCGGGCTCGGCTGTAGGGGCCGAGCCGAATGACGAAGTGGTTGGGGTGGGATGGCGGGGAGAAAATTGGG
Source organism: Closterium sp. Yama58-4 (assembly GCA_947470075.1). NCBI lineage: Eukaryota > Viridiplantae > Streptophyta > Zygnematophyceae > Desmidiales > Closteriaceae > Closterium > Closterium sp. Yama58-4. Next base: position 1,212,511 of record CANIUD010000133.1, read on the forward strand.
GGGGGGGGGGGGGGGGGGGGGGGGGGGGGGGGGGGGGGGGTGGGGGAAGAGGGTAGCGGAACCACCGTGAGCTAGGCGACTGAGTCAAGCAACCCCAGTCAAGGGGAACACCAAGCGGCCTGGTCTGGCCAGGCCACACCCCACACGAGAGTCCGTTCCGTACGGCAAAGGGGTGATGACGGAAAGGCGGCTCCACGGCGTAGGGGCTCCCTCACTCACTGCGACGACGACGGCGCATGCCGAACCTATCGAACCTGCAAGTGTACCAGCGAAAGGGACAAAGGGCAAGGCAAGGGAGGTGATCTGGAAGCTACAGTAGCCCGCACTGTTCTGTGCACTTCGGTTTTGGGTTTGTCGTGACCTGCATATAAAGGGTCTCCTTCAATAACGCATGGCGCGCAACACTATTCTGTAAAAATGGTTATCCCCAGTTTAGATGCGTCTCTTTTGCAAATGTGGGCCCATTCTCCGTCATAATCTATAGGCCATGATTGTGTCGTTAATGGGCAAGAATACTTTCCTCTCCGTTTATGTAGAATCGTACTACGAAGTTTTTGGTTGGCTATATCCACATGGCCTTCAGAGCCAGCCTTGCAGTAAATACAATCCATATAACCAGCCCCACCCCCACAAAATTGGTTCTAGGGGCGTTCTTGCAACGTTCCCAGCACTGCGTTCCCCTTTGGCAGCTTCTGTTGCCTTCACAGTCCATCTTACAGCAAATCCTGTTCCACACATCCCAAACACAGCAAGCTCTGCAGGAATTCTACCCTTCCCAGCTCTGCTTCAACTGCTGGCAGCTCACATGGCCTTCACAATCATCCTCACAACGTACCGTCTCTCCCGCCATCTGCCCACTCCCTCACACCCACACAGTCGGCTTCGATGGCTCGTTTCCCCACCATTTCAGACTAAACTTCCCTCTTTGGCACCACGCATTGCTTTCATGGTCGTCCTCACAGCATGCCCCGTCTCTCTGCCATCTGTCTGAGAGGCATCAGCCTACAGTTTACTCCGGGACCCAACTCTCTCATTACTCCCAGCTTTGTTATCCCCTTTGGCAGCGCGCATTGCTTTCATGGTCGTCCTCACATCATACCCTGTCTCTCCCGCAATCTGCCTGCGCGCCACCTACCTACAATTTGCTTCGAGACCCAGGTGCCCCACCGTTTCCTGCTTTGCTATTCCCCTTGGCAGCGCGCATTGCTTTCATGATCGCCCTCACAGCATGCCCTGTCTCACCCGCCTGCCTACAGTTTGCTCCGGGGCCCAACGTTCTCACCACTCCCTTCTTTGCTATCCCCATTGGCAGCGCGCATTGCTTTCATGGTCGCCCTCACAACATACCCTGTCCCCCCTGCCATCTAACTCTGTCTGTCCCCACACCCCTACAGCTTGCTACGGTACCCAGTTCTCCCACCGCCCCCTGCTCCGTTTCCCTCATTGGCAGCGCGCATGGCCTTCATGGTCTCCTCACAGCATACCCCGTCTCTCCCGCCATACGCCTGCCGCCTGCGAGCCACCAACATACAGTTTGCTTAGAGTCCCAGCTGCCTCGCTCCCCCCCTTGGCAGCGCGCATTGCTTTCATGGTCTCCCTCACAGCATACCCCGTCTCCCCCACCATCTGCCTACAAGCCAGCTGACGCAGCTCCTCTCTCACCACCGCCTCCACGTCAGCCTGACGTGGCGCTGAGCTCAACCCCAGGGTTGCGCAGCATTCGTTTGAAGGTGGGGAGGGACTGTTGGAAGCGCGCCTGCTACTGAATGTCGGAGAGTATTGAGAGGACTTCTGCAAGAGGGATAGTGGAAAGAAGAAAGACAAATGGGGGAGTGCGGTGGGGAGGAGAGAAGTTATCACAGATAAGTAGAATTCAGCAACATTACCTGCGAAAATCGGACTTCCAAGTTTGGTTGGAAGAAAACATTCCTTGAAACGGCCTGTCATAAGCTAAAGTGCGCGTGATCCTTCAGAATTATCTTACCACTCTGAACGGTCCCATCGGAGAAGCCTCTCGAAACAAGACCGTTACTGCACGCCTCGTCCACAGAGAGCACTCGTAACGTCAGCAGCAGATCGTTTGATAGGGCGTGGCCGAGCATCTGCGGAGCGTGACGGACGAGCCAAACTCGGGGACGAGCGCGATGCGGAGAAAGGGGACCCAGAACGTGGCGGAAACTGCCGCGGCGACGAAGACGAGGTCGCAGTGCGGAAGGAGCGTGACGCCGATCCCCATGGCTGGCCCGTCGACTGCTGCGACTAAGATCTTGGAGAATCTCCGCGCATGAACCGACCCACGGGGCTGGCGAACGGGTCGAAATCCGGGGGAAAACGACGATGGAGCTGGCTTGTGGTGTGGATCGGACGGCTGGAGCTGAGATTTCTGCTGGTTGTGTTAATGATCCGACGGCTCCTGTTGATTCCTGGGATCGATTTAGAGCCTCGAGTCTCTCAACGGTCTGCATGAACTCGAGCATGTCTGTCCCGCTGCAGAAGTACTAGGCGGCTCCCGTTATAAGAACAATCGATACAGTGTATTTTTTGTCTGCGTCGGTTAGAGCGCGTGCGAGCTCGAGGTACGTCGCATTGTTGATGGTGTTTATGTTTCGGCGACGATTAGTGGTTACAATCACCACGGCTCCATGTTGGCTTACCAACAGGTTCTTCTATCGGGAACCGTCCATGTCTGCAGCGGGAACGTAAAAACGATGCTCACTATTCACAATGCTCCCAATGCGCGAACGATCCTGTGGAATGGCCGTTCCTAGAACTGCGGAAAAGGCTCATTTCTGATTGCTATTGGGTGAACGATTAGGCGAGAACGCGGACTGTAGTCGCAGGTAGTACGGCTGCCATGGCCGTAAGATAATGTGATACACGGACTCGTTAAGAAACAAATTCGTACGATTGTATAGTTTGACAAATCTACAAAGTCGCACTTACTTCACAGCTTCTAAATTACTGGGGGTATCTTTAGGAACGCGAAGGAGAAATGGACGCTGCAAAATTTTCTTTCACAAATGAGTCCGAAATTTGGCAAAAAATAAATAATTATTAAAAACCCTTTTTAGCATGTGATTTATGATCGTATTTCTGAGTTTTTAGCTGTCTCGCTTTACGCCCATTCTCATATTTGCAGTTTGCATGAGAGAAACAGCACTCTATACACAAACGCGCTATTCAACACCGAAGAAACGACGACCTAATCCCTAAGCCTGCAGTTTGCCCATCACTCCCTAAGTGATACTGTATAGGATTTCGTCACGGCTAATCAACCGCGAGCGCCTCGGATCTGAAACGCCACCTCTGGTTGGGTTGGGGGACCCAAACGCGCCGCCGTCGCAAGTTTGGGTTGGATGTCGCGAGGCCTGCCGTTTTTTTCACGCAGCCCCTGACTCGGGCAGCAACAAAAGCAGTCCTCGTTCACGGCCCTTCCTGCATCCGCCCTACTTTCGCGGCAACGGCACCCGGCCGAATTTTGATACAGTTCAAAAGTTGGCGATCTCACATGCACTCAAAACCCGACTTTTTCACGCTGCCCTATCGGCAATCGGGCAGGAAGAAAAGCATTCCTCGCTCGTTTGCAGGCCGTGTTGCGTCCGCCCCACCGTCACAGCCCCTTCCCCCATCGGATGGGGGGAAGGGAAGTTTCTCTGGGCGTACTGTACCGCTCGTGCGGGTGCGTCTCCTCACACGGTCGCGGGTGCCTCTCCTCACACGGTCGCGGGTGGCTCTCCTCACACGGTCGCGGGTGCCTCTCCTCTCTCGGTCGCGGGTGCCTCTCCTCTGCGCTGCCTCTCCTCGCCCCCTCCACCCCTCTCCGCCTGACCAGTCAAGAAACTATTTGACAATGACACTGACTGACAGCCTTGGTGCAACTATTTGTGCAACGCTGCACTGGACAGCTTTCATTTTCAAGGCATCTCGGAAGCAGGCTGCTGCAAAGCTTTGTTCCAGTTGAGTCGCCAAAGCCGACCAACACGCTGCTCTGCACATCTGCCAGCTCACACTACTCTCGACGCTACTCTCGCGACTCGCTCGGCTTGCATTGCTACACGTGTGACAAGTACACCGCGCGTCACCGACGGCCAAGATTGACTTGATGGGGCGGCCCGCGGGGACTCGTCCGAATGCCGCTGCTCGGCTTGGCGAGAGCACCACTCTTGCGCGCCTCTGCGCCGTCGTCTTGGCGCTTCTCAACGTGATGGCGGCGCGCGCGCAGCCCATGGCGGGGCCGCGGTGCGTGAACCGGTTTCCGGATAAGCCGCTGTGCAAGTTCGTCGACGACCTCGCCGCGTCGCCGCTCACCTTCCTCGACGCGTCGACCGGCGAGATCATCAAACTCGGCGCCTACGACGTGTACCATGTGAGTCTTACGGGGGGGAGGAGGAGAATGGGGGTAGGGAGGCGGGTGACGTCGTACGACGTCTACCACGTGGGGGGGGGAGGGGGGGGGAAAGAGGGACGGGAAGGGGGCCGGGGGGGGGAAGGGTGGGGGTGGTCGTCGTACAACGGTTACCATGCGCTTGCGATTGCTGGGTGATGGTGGCGCGGTGCTTCCAAGTTTTCAAAGGCGTGTGCGACGTGTGCCAGGCGAGTGCAATTGCTGAACAGTGCAAATTGGTGGGTGCCTGGTTGTATCAGACACGTCTGACAGCTGTTGGACGTCGTGCGTCGTGCTGCATGCAAGTGCAACGGCCGCTGACGTCGTGCGACGTCTTTCACGCAAGTGCGACGGCTTACTCCGCGGTGTTCCGTACGATAAGCAGATCGAGGTGGAGCTAGCTATTTATGAGTGCGGTGCAACTCATTGGTTCGCGCGGCTCGCAAAAGCTCATTCGCGTTTTCGTCACAGTGACACTTTTCACCGTCACATGGTTTTTCACCGTCACTCGGCGTGCTTTTCCACATGGCTCCCATACTCTTCCACCTCGCTCCCTCACTCGCACTCCCTCCTCCCTTTCCTCTTTCCCATTCCTTCAACCCCCCTTTCCCCCGGCCGGCGCAACGAGCAGAAGTTCCACCGCGACCTGCCCGACACCAAGGTGTTTACTCTCACTCCATCACTCCCATACTCTCCTTCCCATGCTCTCCTTCCCCCCTCCCCTCTCCCCTTTTTCCCCATCTCCCCCGCCCCGCGCAACGCGCAGAAATTCCATCGCGACCTGCCCGACACCAAGGTGTATGCGTATGGCACCTCCCGCGACTCGGCGAGTTACCCGGGCCCCGTGCTCGTCGCGAAGCGCGGCGTCACCACCAAGGTGAGCGCGGCAGTAGGTTTAGAGCGCCACCACACAGGTGAGCGTCGTCAACTATCAGTAGCTCTACGGTTGCTCGCACTTTGGATGGCTTTATTCGTCAATCGCCGCACTGCTGGTCTGGTGCACATGAGTCGAGCACTGTATTTCCGCCTCTTGTTCGTGAACGTCGTTGCCTTCATGAATTGTTTGTCCATCCTGCCTTCATGGTCGCAGGTGGAATTCGCGAACAACATCGCGGACAAGGAGCACATGTTCACGATCGACCCGACTCTCATGGCGCCCAAACCCAAAAACGGGGGTGTGCCGATATGTAAGTTTGGGTCGGGTTTCGGCCTCGGCGTTATTGCTCCCTTTCAACCACAACTGCTCCCCTTTCAGCTACCAGCCCCGCATGCATCACCTAAATCACCTGTATCACCCGATACCCATTTTCAAAATTTCGTTTCCAAACTTTGAACATTTCAGTCTCCATTCCATTTTCCATTTTCTCGAGGTGACTGATCTACTCGTATCTAAAAGCCTGTCTGATCCCGTCGTCTAACTCACAGCTTAATTCCCACGCTCCCACCTGCTCTCTGAATAATTCCAGCCGTTCATCTGCATGGCGCAGAGGTGCCAAGCGAATCCGACGGCCATCCTGAGGCGTGGTACACGGCCAGTGGGGAGCACGGGCCCACGTTCGAATCCCAGGAGCACACTTATCCGAACACGCAGCGCCCTACGATGCTGTGGTACCACGACCACACGGTTGGCATGACCGCGCCCAACGTCGCGTCAGGAATGGCTGGGCTGTACATTATCCGCGACCCACAGGGCGAGGAGAGGCGGCTGAAGAAATGGCTGCCACGTGGCGGGCGTCAATTGCACCTGCTGATTGCTGACAGGCTGTTTTTTCCGAACGGATCGATGAATTATCCGAACGTGGGGTCTGTGCCCAAGGTTCACCCCAACTGGACGCCGGGTCTTAGAGGGGATACAATCGTTGTCAACGGCAAGGTGAGCTCTCATCATATTAACTGCATTTTTTACAAGTAGAAATATAAGAGTCGGATTTTTTCCAGATTGTATTGCTATAAGTCTTCATAACGAGTTTATGGTCCTCATGTCGTTTTCCATATCCCACCCCTCAGGTTTGGCCGTACCTCAGGGTTCGGCGAGCGATGCACCGGATCCGCGTGGTGAATGGAGGCAACGCACGCACGTACAACCTCTCCTTCCAATGCGCTGCACGTGGTGACAACAACTTCAACCCCCCTCTTGGCGGACCTGTGCTGCCCTTCTACCTGGTGAGAACAAGAAGGTCCCTCACTGTGTTTGATGCATGCGAGGTCCACTGCCTACCCATGTGAAGAGCCCTAGCATATTCCCAACCCCCTTCCCCCATCCCCCCCTGCTCCCGCCACCCCTTCCCCGCCCCTTGCCCCCTGTCCTTTTTCACCTCCCATCCTGAAACATTGGTTCGGACGGTGGTTACCTCGCCAGCTCTCTGTGCCGCATCTCAGTGCTCATGGTGCCAGGCGTGCGTCACGATCTCCCCACATTCCCCATTCCCCTTCTCATACTACCAGATAGGTTTCGACTGTGGCTACCTCGCTCGCCCTCTCCACCGCGCGTCAGTGCTCATGGCGCCGAGAGTGCGTCATGATCTGCTCCTCAACTTCAACGCGGCACCCAGCTGGTGCCGTGACGTCATCGTTGTCAACTCCGCCCCCCATCTCCCCTCTCCCCCCTCTGCCAGATCAGTTCCGATGGCGGCTACCTCGCCCGCCCTCTGCACCGCCTATTTGTGCTCACACCAGGAGTGCGGCACGACCTGCTCCTCGACCTCAACGCTGCTTCCCCCCCTCCCCGCTCACCATTCAGATCGGTTCTGACGGCAAATACCTCGCCCGCCCTCTCCACCGCCTCTCAGTGCTAATGGCGCCAGGCGTGCGTCACGACCTCCTTCTCGATCTCAATGCTGCACCCGCCTGGTGCCTTGTCCCCTCTCCCTCCCCCACCCCCTTCCACCCTCTTCCCTCTCACCTCGCCCTACCAGATCGGCTCTGATGGCGGTTACCTCGCCCGTCCACTGCACCGCCTCTCAGTGCTCATGGCGCCAGGAGTGCGTCACGACCTGCTCCTCGACCTCAATGCTGCACGCAGCTGGTGGCCCAACCACACCCTCACGCTCACCCCCACCCCAGCCCTCTTCACCCTGCCTGCCAGATTGGTTCCGATGGTGGCTACCTCGCCCGTCCACTCCACCGCCTGTCAGTGCTCATGGCGCCGGGTGCGCGTCACGACCTGCTCCTCGACCTCAACGCTGCACCCGCCTGGTGTCGTGACGTCATCCTTGTCAACTCCAGGCGGGTGCAGCCCTTCCCTGTGGGGCTACGCGGACTGGTTCATACACTGGCTCTTTCCCCCTTCTACTCTCAACCTCCCTCAACCCCCCTTCACTCTCCAGATTGGTTCCGATGGTGGCTACCTCGCCCGCCCTCTCCGTCGCCTCTCAGTGCTCATGGCGCCGGGCGTGCGTCACGACCTGCTCCTCGACCTCGACGCCGCACCCGCCTGGTGCCGCGACGTCATCCTTGTCAACTCTGCACCCCAGCCGTTCCCCGTGGGACTGAACGCGGACTGGTTCACGGGTGTGGTGATGCGCTTCAAGATTAATGAGAAGACGCCCATCCAAGCACCTCCTCTGCCCAAGAAGCTCTCGGTGAGTGACTCTACTTCTGTCTGCCCTTCTGCCACACACTCTCTCCCTTCCCCGTGGGGCTCAACGCGGACTGGTTCACGGGCGTGGTGATGCGATTCAAGATCAACGAGAAAACGCCCATCCAAGCACCTCCTCTGCCCAAGAAGCTCTCGGTGAGTGACTCTACTTCTGTCTGCCCTTCTGCCACAAACTCTCCCCCCTTCCCCGTGGGGCTGAACGCGGACTGGTTCACGGGCGTGGTCATGCGATTCAAGATCAACGAGAAAACGCCCATCCAAGCACCTCCTCTGCCCAAGAAGCTCTCGGTGAGTGACTCTACTTCTGTCTGCCCTTCTGCCACAAACTCTCCCCCCTTCCCCGTGGGGCTGAACGCGGACTGGTTCACGGGCGTGGTCATGCGATTCAAGATCAACGAGAAAACGCCCATCCAAGCACCTCCTCTGCCCAAGAAGCTCTCGGTGAGTGACTCTACTTCTGTCTGCCCTTCTGCCACAAACTCTTTCCCCTTCCCCGTGGGGCTCAACGCGGACTGGTTCACGGGCGTGGTGATGCGATTCAAGATCAACGAGAAAACGCCCATCCAAGCACCTCCTCTGCCCAAGAAGCTCTCGGTGAGTGACTCTACTTCTGTCTGCCCTTCTGCCACAAACTCTCCCCCCTTCCCCGTGGGGCTCAACGCGGACTGGTTCACGGGCGTGGTGATGCGATTCAAGATCACCCAAGCACCTCCTCGGCGTGGGTGGGTGGGTGGGTGGGTGTGGGTGAGTGCGCGGGTGTGTGCATGGGGGAGCGTGCTGGGTTGAACGCGGACTGGTTCACGGGCGTGGTGATGCGATTCAAGATCAATGAGAAGACGCCCATCAGAGCACCCGTGCTGCCCAAGAAGCTCTCTGTGAATGGGTGGGTAATCGTGTGGTTGCGTGGTTGGGGGGGTGAGTGCGTGGTTGGGGGGGTGAGTGCGTGGTTGGAGGGGTGAGTGCGTGGTTGGGGGGGTGAGTGCGTGGTTGGGGGGGTGCATGGGTGATCGTGTGTTTTGAGTGTGTGGGGTTGCGTGGATGAGTGCATGGGTGATGCACTGATGCTGACTGGTTCACAACACCATCATCTTCCTCACTGCCTCCTCTCACCCATCTGGACCATCCATATGCCTCCTTTCCTTCCTGCACTACGCAGGTGAACATCTCCCACACAGTGATGCATCACACGCAGGCTTGATTTCTCTATTGCCTAAAAGGCACTTCACTAAACAAAACCACTTGCATGTCCTCTCCCACATCCACACCCCTCTGTCTGCCACTCCTTCCTTTCTCCCCCCTCCCCTGCGTGCAGCACATCCCTCCAGTGAACATCTCCGAGGCAGTGAAGCAGCCCTGGCAGGCCAACCATTCTAGTAAATAACGAACTCAACAAGACCACGTACAACCTCTTCCCCCACATGTGCGACCCACGCTTCCCCTCTGTCCATTGCTCCTTGCCTCCCTTCCTGCAGCACATCCCTCCGGTCAACATCTCCCAGGCAGTGAAGCAGCGCTGGCAGGCAATAGTCAGACTTTTTTTCTCACCAACCAAATGCACCGCACCACACCCCTCTGTCTGCCACTCCTTGCTTTCCTCCCTGCAGCACATCCTCTGGTGGACATCTCCCAGGCAGTGAAGCAGCGCTGGCAGGCCATCACCATTTTGGCCAACAAAGAGCTTAGCAAAACCACCTACCTGTTGTTCCCCCACACGCCCCACCCACACTTGCCTTCTGTCCGTTACTCCTTGCCTTGCTCCCCTGCAGCACATCCCTCCAGTGAACATCTCCCAGGCAGTGAAGCAGCGCTGGCAGGCCCTAGTGTTCACTGTCGACGGTGCTCTCTGTATCATCACCAAAACCACCGCACCACATCCCTCCCTCTGTCTTTCGCTCCTGTTCCCCTGCAGCACATCCCTCCGGTGGACCTCTCCCAGGCAGTGAAGCAGCGGTGGCAGGCCATCACCATTCTAACAGACAAGGAGCTGAACAAGACCACCTACATGCTGTTCAACGGCAAGGGATACGAGGACCCCGCCACTGAGACACCTAAAGTGGTGAGCATGAAAGTGCATGTGTGTTTCGAAGGCAATGGTCGAGTAGACAAGGAGCTCAACAAGACCACCTACATGCTGTTCAACGGCAAGGGATACGAGGACCCCGCCACTGAGACGCCCAAAGTGGTGAGTTCAGCATGCATGTCTATTCTGAAGGCAAGGCTTCTAACAGACAAGGAACTCAACAAGACCACCTACATGCTGTTCAACGGCAAGGGCTACGAGGACCCCGCCACTGAGACGCCCAAAGTGGTGAGAACAAAGTGTGCATGCTTTTCTTTCAGGGGCGTTGCTTCGATTTGAGGGCTTGGAGCATTCCTGATAAGCTCTTGATTTCTCTTTAGATTCTCTTCTCAACAATTTATGGCCTCAGGTTATATTTCTTTCTTTTTTACGTCCCAGTCTCGCCTTCGTTCGTTTCATTTCACTATTTTCCTCTAATACTCTTTCATACCCTTTCTTTCTGTCCTCTTTTCCGGTCTACCCTATTAACGCAGGGCACGTCGGAGCTTTGGCACATAATCAACCCGACATTCGAGACGCACCCCATCCACCTGCACCTCATTCAGCACCGCCCCATCTCCCGCCGTCCGTTCAACTCCACCGCGTATCTCAACGGCTCGTGCTCGCTCCCACCCGCCTCTCCCACCGCCTCCAAGCCCAGCTGCTTCACCGGGCCGGCCCGGCCCGTGCCGCAGCATGAGAGGGGGTGGAAGGACAACACCGTTGCATTCCCTGACACTGTTCTCACCATCTTTGTGCCGTTCAAGGGGCAGGTGAGATGCGGTGCAATGCGGTTGAGAGGAAGGTCCTTGCATGGAAAGGGTGCATTCTCCTTCGGGTTTCCAGCATCTTTGCACTCTTCGAGGGTCAGGTGAATTGCAGTGCAGTGAGGTGGGGAGGAAGGTGGAGGTGTGACAGATGGGTGCCACGGTTTTTCTGTTCTCACAGCATGCTCATGCTCATGCTCATGCTCAGCCCCTTGTGTCTTGACCCAACTGCTTCTTCCCCTTGCTTATCCCAACCGCCTCTTACCTTTGCTTGTCCTAACCGCCCTTCAACCCTTTCGTGGGCAGGATGGCAAGCCGTTCCCCTTTGATGCATCCAAGGGCCCGGGCTACGTGTGGCACTGCCACTCTCTGGGCCATGAGGACAACGACATGATGAGGCCACTCCTCATGACCGCTTAGAACCACTGACTTGACTAACGCTGGTTACGACTAGCTTCGTTGGGAGATCATGGAACGTACCGTTCCAAGTTGGGGTTGATGACATTGCAACCTTCTTCCACGTTTTGGGATTGTTGTTGACGAGTGCTGGTTGCAAGGCGGCATATTCAGTCAGTCCGGCTCTTGGGCATGCGTGTCCTCTCGATTTTTGTGTCCTTGAATATGTGTCTAGTGGGGGTTGGGTTGGGTTTGTTTGGTTCAGGGTGTTCAGTGAGTTGGGGTTGTAGGACTGTCTGGACTTAGGTAAAGTGGAAATAAACAAGCGGAATTTACGGGTAGCTTGGAAACAACTGTGCTTGTATCTGCCCTGCAGCTTGGTGAGCATGTATCATTAAAGATGCAATTAACAGTTTAGAGAAGAGAACCTCCTTGCCATTCTACGAATAGGTAGTGCTAGGCTTTTTCATCAACTCCTTGTGCTGTCTAAGTAGGTTGTCATTTGCACACCCTCACTTTGATCCATATTCTTTTATTCTGAAACGAATCCTTGATAACGGTTACTGTGCCTGCCATGACTTCGACTCAATGAAAGAATCTCCCCAATATGCTCTTCACTGTGGTATGTGATCCCTGGTCAGCCGTAGGAAGTGGCGCGAGTGCAGCTTTACTCGCTCTTCAGGAGCTTGTTCGGCCAGCGCTATACGGCACCTATCGTCACACGCTTCTTAATCGACGTTTCTACTCGCCGAGAATGCCGCCGGAAACCCCCTGCAGCGGTAGTTGACGCGTCGCGGATTTATCGAGGAGCCTTTTTCTCGAATGCGCTCTCTCCGCTTCCCCGATTGATGCGAAAATGCCGTCGCTTTGGCGTTCTTTAAAAGCCAAATACAGTGAATCAGTGTAAATCGGCGTGAAGAGGCGGTAGACTTGTAGGATAACTCGGCTCGTTATAACGGGGGAACGCCGCGTGAGCGCCGAGTTAGTAAGGCGGAGTTAGTTACGCGGAAAAAAAGTAACGCCAGCTTAAGCCGAGTTATCGCCGAGTGATCGCCGATTTAGCGCCGCGGTAGCGCGAGCCAATCATGTTCTTCCACGTGGTGCTGGAGAAGAAGCTCCAGCTGCATCCGCGGCACTTCGGGCCGCACCTTCGCGAGAAGCTCGTTTCGAAACTGGTGGCCGAGGTGGAAGGCACGTGCACGTGAGTATAGCGAGGGGATGATTATGGCACGGGATGATGTAAGAGTTTGTGGATATACGCGAATATAGCGAGGGCAGGTGGAAGGCGCGTGCATGTGATTATAGCGAGGGAGGCGGGTGGAAGGCATGAGCACCTGACTATAGGGTAATGAGGTGAAAGGCATGTGAGTGTAGCGAAGCACCTCAATCCCCTCTCTTGTATCTTATCCCCTCTCATCCCCCTGCCCATGCCCCCTTTCCCCCGCCCCCGCTCTTGTATCTTATCCCCCCTCATCCCCCCTGCCCATGCCCCGTTTCCCCCGCCCCTACTCTTATTCCCCTTATTATCACCACAGGGGTCGGCATGGGTTTGTGGTGGCGGTAACGACAGTGGAGAGTGTGGGCACGGGGATAGTGCGAGACGACACGGGCTACGGGACCTTCCCCTCTTTTTTTTCCCTCTCATCCCCTTTGCCCGTGCCCCCTTCCGTCTGCCCATGCCTCATCACCACCAGGGGGCGGCATGGGTTTGTGGTGGCGGTGACGACAGTGGAGAGTGTAGGCACGGGGATAGTGCGGCACGATACGGGCTACGTCACCTTCCCTGCTCTTATCCCCCCTCACCCCCGCTGCCAATGCCCCCTTCCCTCCCCCCCCCCCCCTTACCAACAACAGAGGGCGGCACGGGTTTGTGGTGGCGGTGACGACAGTGGAGAGCGTGGGCACGGGGATAGTGAGAGACACCACGGGCTATGTAACCTTCTCTGCTCCCATTCCCCCTCATCCCGCCTGCCAATGCCCCCTCCCAACCCCCCCCCCCTCCCTGCCCGTATCCCCCGTATGACCGCCAGGGGTCGCCATGGGTTTGTGGTGGCGGTGACGACAGTGGAGAGCGTGGGCACGGGAATAGTGCGAGACGACACGGGCTATGTGACCTTCCCCGTGCGCTACCAGTGTGTGGTGTTCCGGCCATTCAAAGGGGAGATTCTTGAGGGGGTGGTTACCACCGTTAATAAGGTACGATGGGTCAACGTAAGTCAACGCGAGTCAATGTGGGTCAACGTGAGTCAATGAGAGTCAATCAGATGGCTATAAAGTTGACCCACAAGTCACCCCGTGCGCTACCAGTGTGTGGTGTTCCGGCCGTTCAAGGGGGGGATTCTTAAGGGGGAGATTACCACCGTCAGTAAGGTACCATTCGCACCACCATCAACACAAGTCAACGCGAGCCAAAGCGAGGCAACAGAATGATGTTTTAGTCGACTCACAAGTCACCCCGTGCGCTACCAGTGTGTGGTGTTCCGCCCGTTCAAGGGGGAGATCCTGGAGGGGGTGGTTACCACCGTCAGTAAGGTACCACCAGCACAGTCAACGCAGGTCAATGAGAGTCAGGGCAAGTCAGTTTGAGTCAATGCGAGGCAGTGCCAGTCAGTTCATTTCAGGGCAGGTCAATAATGGAAAACAACCACAGCGGCACATCATCCCTCTCTGTTATCGCACAGTGCCTTGTATCACTCTCATGTTTCACGTGCCTCTGTAACATCACCACACCAAAACCATGCTCTCCACTTACCTGCCCCACCCTGCCCCCAATCCTGCCCCACGCCGCCCCACCCTGCTCCCCATCCTGCCCCCCATCCTGCCCCCCATCCTGCCCCCCATCCTGCCCCCCATCCTGCCCCCCCCATCCTGCCCCGCATCCATGCCTGCAGATGGGATTCTTTGCTGAAGCAGGCCCCGTGCAAATATTCGTGTCCAACCATGTGAGTTGTGGTGCTTGAGCCGGCTTTAAAATCATATCTTTAAATGGGCGGCTTCTGGGTGACTTGTGAGTCGACCCAAGAGTCACCTCTTTGCTAAAGCTAGCCCCGTGCAGATATTTGTTTCCAATCCAACCATGTGAGTTGCTGACCGTGTCGGTAAGATACGGCTTTGTTTTGAGGCGCCTCGATAGTTGTGTGAGATGATTCCTTTCTTGGCTGCTTAATTTTTGTATGAGAGGACTGGTTGACACAATTTTGATTATCCATGGATAGGTGAAGATAAATGGAATCAGTTTTTTGCTGTGAACGTATATTGTGTTCACATGTGTGCAATGTGGCCTGTGCGCGAGTGCATGTGTGAGCGTGTTTTTGCATGTGTGTGTGCATGTCTGTGAATGTATGTATTTGGCATGTGCATGTGTGCCTGTCGGTGCTGTGCGCATGTGCATGTGTGCCTGTCTGTGCGCATGTGTATGTGTGCATGTGGTGCATTCGGTACTATGTGGTGGATGTGCATGTGCTGCGTGTGCATGTGCTGCGTGTGCATGTGCTGCGTGTGCATGTGCTGCGTGTGCATGTGTCGCGTGTGCATGTGGTGCATGTGCATGTGCTGCGTGTGCATGTGGTGCGTGTGCATGTGGTGCATGTGCATGTGTCCCTTCCTCTCTGCCCTCAGCTTATTCCTGACGACATGTCCTTCACACCGGGCGACATCAACAGCTACCAGACAGAAGACGGCACGGTGAGATGTGGTGCTATGTGGTGAGACACAGTGCCATGCGGTGAGACGCGGTGATAGGGATGCCGTGATTAACTATGCAGGACACCAGTGTGCGAGGCCTGCAAAGTGGTGATGTGCGGTGATACTCGGTGGCATGCGGTGGGTGGTGAAGCAGGCAGGCTAGCGCTGTGAGAAACAGTGAATGGGCGCCTAATCTCCTGTTTTGCCTCTACATCTGATTTAAAGTAGGATCCTATTTTAAACACTACAGATTCGATTCTTATCGAATGTCCAATTCTTGCCTGCTCATTCCTGTGTTTCTCTCTCCCTCTGTCGCTGCTGCCCTGCTCTCTTTGCTGTCCTACTATTGCTGCTGCCCTGCTATCGCGCTCAGGTGAAAATCCAGGCAGACAGTGAGGTGCGGCTCAAGATAGTGGGCACGCGGGTCGACGCCACAGAGATTGTGAGTGGGAGAGTGAAGGGGGACATTCGATAGGGACATGCACCCATCCACATGATGTGAAGAGGCACGTTAGAACGGTGCAAGTCCAGGCGGACAGGGGGAGGTGCGGCTCAAGATAGTGGGCACGCAGGTCGACGCCACAGAGATTGTGAGTCTGAGTGGAGCGGGTAAGTTGAAGCAGGAGCTGTGCCCTTGAAGCAGGAGCTGTGCCCTTGAAGCACAAGCTGTGCCCTTAAAATTGCATGTGCATTTGCATTTGCATGTGCATGTGATGCACATGCGCATGTGCTTGTGCATTTGCATGTGCATTTGCATATGCACGTGCATTTGCATGTGGATGCGCATGCGCATGTGCATGTGCATTTGCATGTGCACGTGCATTTGCATGGGGATGCGCATGCGCATGCGCATGTGCATGTGCATGTGCATTTGCATGTGCATGTGAATGTGCATGTGCATGTGCGTGTGCATGTGCATGTGTACCCCCCCTTCCCCCCCACACCACACTTACTCGCACTGATATTCATCCACACACAATTACACACACACACACACACACGCACGCACGCACGCACGCACGCACGCACGCACGCACGCACGCACGCACGCACGCACGCACGCACGCACGCACGCACGCACACACACACACACATACACACTAAAAAATTCAGACGTTCACATGCTTCCACTCCCAATACTTCTCCTCTCCCCCCCCCCCTTCTTGTTTCACCACTTTCCCCTGCACAATTCTGCACTGGGACCATCAAGGACTCGTCTCCGAAGGGGGCGCCCCCATTTGAACGTTTGAGTCGATTCACACGTCAATGCGTCTTCTTTCCCCTACATTTACCTTCTTCGTTTCCCCTGCACAGTTCTGCATTGGGACCATCAAGGACTCGTCTCCGAAGGGGGCGCCCCCATTTGAACGTTTGAGCCGACTCACAAGTCAATGCGTCTTCTTTTCCCTGCATTTACCTTCTTCGTTTTCCCTGCACAGTTCTGCATTGGGACCATCAAGGACTCGTCTCCGAAGGGGGCGCCCCCATTTGAACGTTTGAGCCGACTCACAAGTCAATGCGTCTTCTTTCCCCTGCATTTACCTTCTTCGTTTTCCCTGCACAGTTCTGCATTGGGACCATCAAGGACGATTATCTCGGACTCGTCTCCGAAGGTGGCGCCCCCATCTGAAGAGAGACGGGTCGGGCTGGCGTATGCTAAAGAAAACTCTTGTTAGACGATGTACTGCAACAACCCTCTTCATCCCACCTCCCCCCCCCCCCCCCCCCCCCCCCCCCCCCCCCCCCCCCCCCTCCCCTTGAAAAAAAAACAAGAGTCGACTAGATCGTCTTAGGGTTGCGAAGCTTTTTGCGTAATCACATAAATTTGTACAGCTTCTAATTCTGTACATTTGCTGTAGTATGACACTAAGAGGAACAAAATTCGGCAAGGATTCAAAATTTCACATCAGCTGGAATCGAACTGGAGATCTTACGATTCCAACTTCACTCGTAAGTCGACTGAGACAGCAATGACACGCGTTTTGTGCCACGAAAAATATAAGTCATTTTTTCTTGCGATGAATCCTAGACTCCCTTAGGGTTTGTTCGTCCTTTTTTTCTCCCGCTACTCCTTCTCCCTAGTTAAGCTCCCCGCCAAACACGCTCCACCTACTAGTGCAAGGTAAGAACCACCCTAACTTATCATTTTGAGCCAAATTAGATCATTACAAAACGCTAGACTACCATTTCTTGGTCTCATATCGTAGTCGTTTAGCATAGTATTGGCCGCATGTTGTTTAAGGCTTAGGTTCTAGAATTGTTGTAGATACTTTAGCTTTAGGTCTTTCACTAGATTTGTGTCTTTCAGTTTTAAATGTCGTTCAACGTTCGTTCGCATTCAACTATGCACAGTTTAGGCATATCTCGGTGAGTTCGTAGCTAGGTGCGTTTATTTATTTCATTTCCTTTCCTTTCGCCTTTCATCTGTTTTTCTTACCCGTTCCTCTTTCCATCTTGATCTTAACGTTAGTTTTTTTGTTAGCCATGAACTTCTCTTGCACCTCGTTTGTTTCCACCATTCGTTTCTCTTGTTACATATTTGTTTTCTTCCATGGTTATCTTTTCTTTGTTAGCCTGAACGCGTTCCTTCTAGTTTTATTGCTCGTGCTGAGAACCTAATTCCCAATCTTTTGAAATCTCTCTCTCTCTATCTCTCTCTCTCTCTCTATCTCTCTCTCTCTCTCTCTCTTCTCTCTCTCTCTCTCTCTCTCTCTCTATCTCTCTCTC